>PVHX01007678.1:0-89271 GCA_004024805.1 Geosciurus inauris
AAAAAAAAAAAAAAATTAGTTAATTCTGTAAGACCATTCAAGTAGTTCTCAGGAAATACGTTCTATTTTCCTTCAATTATACTTAGAACCCAAACACCTAATACATTTGGCTGGTTCAACAGTGAACATCAGGACCAAAGGCAGCAATGAGGCCTACAGCTCTGGTCTCTCACCACATGGTGGTGGCTTAGACAGCTAGTGTGCTTCCCACGGCAGCCAACTTCCAAATCAACTAACCCTCGGGTCTCCAGGATGTTCAGGGGATTCTCATGCCACAGTGGTCTTTGGGAATCATTAACCCCAGACATCAAATCTATTCAATTATTTGAATTTTCTGAAAAGTCCTCAGATTAAAGTGTTCGTATGAGGGTTTTTAAATTAAAAAAAATAATAATAAATTTTAAACTTCAGAGAATAGGACCTAAATGTCAAACTGACTTTATTACTAATGAAAATTCTGATCTGGGAAGCCCAACAATTAAGCTCTTAAAGCTTTGTGCCTCTGTTATTAAACCCAACGAACTAGAATGACTACCACTATTTTGAAAGAAAGTAATTTCTTTAGCAGGTGGATCCAAAAGTGGAGCAAGGAGGGAAGTAATTGAATTCTCAATCTACTGGGAATCCTGACATTAACGCTTCATTTCCCAACAACTGAATCCACATCACAGCTATAGAACCTCAAGGGGTCCCAACGCCTGTTGGAAATATTCACTGTTTGGAGTTAACATTCTTTTGTGTCAACTGAGAGCTGTAGGGTGAAGTTAACTTGAGCAAGTGGTGACTTCATTTCTGATTCCATTAGCAGCTCCAGATTTAAAGTGAAGAGAGAAAAAAAAAATAGTCGAGCAGCACTATCAGTTAGTTAGTTATTTAAATTATTAGCCATTTCCCAGTATTTCCTGAGAGAGGGAGTCCAGATCAAAACGTGAGGCAAACTTACAGCATGATATAAAAGGCCCTAATCACAAGTGAAGACCAGGCAAAGGGAACATGCTTATCTTTCAAAATGTAATGTAGCCGGGCGTGGTGGCGCACGTCTGTAATCCCTGCACTTTGGGAGGCTGAGACAGGAGAATCGCGAGTTCAAAGCCAGCCTCAGCAACGGCGAGGCACTAAGCAGCTCAGTGAGACCCTGTCTCTACATAAAACACAAAATAGGGCTGGGGATGTGGCTCAGTGGTCGAGTACCCCTGAGTTAAATCCCTGGTACCAAAAAAAAAAAAAAACAAAATGTAATGTAGCTTGGTAAGTGTTCATGTCAAAATGGGAAGCCTGAATCAGACTCATTTTGCTAAAGTCATTTAAAACTCAATGAAACATGTTTTGCCAAAAATACTGTTATGCCAAAATATGCCAAAATGGACACAGCTGATCTCTCTGCTATCGGCTGTGTCTGCAAGAAAGATACAAAAGGATACAAAGGCCCGGCATGGAGAGGCCGTTGTAGCCCTGTGAAAACTTTGGCCAGGACTCTCAGGAACCCTTTCAACAAACATCAGGGAAGAAAGGGATTTGCCTTTCAAGGGCTCATCATGAGCTCCTGACTGCCAAGGCCAAAAAAGAAAAACACAGAACAATGAAGAAAACAATATTCTCCAAATGTATTTAACAGCAGAATGAGTAACTAAAAATTCACTTGAAAAAGCAAAACACTTCCAGAGACATTATTTTACAAATATCTTCTGCTAACACGAGCGAGATGGTAAAAATTCCTTCAAATTGCTTAGTAGTTCTGATACCTCATCAAGCCTGATCACTTTGTTTACATTATGAAACACCAGTCACTGTAGATCTTTTCAAAAAATAAAACAAAAAAAATCACCAAGCATTTTATTTTACTGCATTTTCACCCTCAGGACCCATCTCATAAAGCTGTAAGGATTAAGTCTAGAAAGAGAAAAGTCTGAAGCAACATAATTATAAAATGAACATCATTTGAAATATCACATGGCTTTAAGACTCATAGATCCGTAAAAATGTTAGTGATAAATCTCATCATTTTCAAAGGCGGTTCCTATATGTGGGCTTGATCTTTAAAGGTTATTTGGTTTTCATTATTAGAAACATTTTTCATCTTATCTTGCCCCACTGTGATGAGCAGCCAGGGCCTGCCACCTAGTGGTGATATGTTCTGATGAGCGACATTAAGATACCACACCAACTGAAGAAAGCCGAAAAATAGCCAAATCACAGGGGCAGAAATCACCAAGGTCAGGGTTACAGACAAGGCAAGCCTCCTTCATCTGCTGGGTGATTGACTCACTGTTTTTTACTAGGTGGAAATGATTTATTTCAGGCATGACTAGATCTCCAAGTGTTTTTGAGAACAATCCACCCTCTGGATCTGCAGGTTCCACATCCATGATTCAATCTACTGCAGATCAGAAATATTTTGGAGGAAAAACTGTATGGAATGAACATTTTTTTCTTGTAACAATACATTGCAACAACTACTTTCACAGCTTTGATATTGTATTAGGTATTGTAAGTAATCCAGAGGTGATTTAAAATATACAGGAGGAAGGGTTTAGGTTATATGCAAATTCTATAACACTCGATTATAACAGTGAGCATCTGAGGGGGTTCCTGGAATCAATTCTTCATGGATACAGAGAAATGAGTATTCAATATTATATTGTAATCAACTAACATAATGCAACATAAAACTCAAAAAAGTTGTCAGGCATGGTGGCGCATGCCTATAATCCCAGCTGCTAAGGAGTTGAGACCCTAAGCAACTTAGTAAGACCCTATCTCAAAATCAAAAATAAGAAGTATCAGGGATAGAGCACCTCTGGGTTTAATGCCTCGTAACAAACACATACACATACTCAAAAAAGTCAAAATGACCATTACTCTGATTTTTATAACTTTTGGCTAAATGCAAGTATTAAAACTCAGAATTATTACATAACCATTAAAATAATTACAAGCCAGGCACAGTGGTGCAAGCCTGTAATCCCAGCACTTAGGGAGACTGAGACAGGAGAATCTCGAGTTCAAAGCCAGTCTCAGCAACAGCGAGGCGCTAAGCAACCCAGTGAGACCCTGTCTCTACCATAAAACACAAAATAGGGCTGGGGATGTGGTTCAGTAGTCAAGTGCACCTGAATTCAATCCCTGGTACAAAAAATAATAATAATAATTACAGAGAGCACACAGTAACTCAAACTCTCTCAATACAACCAACACAACGACAAGGGCACCTATAACTTGAACTGAGTATGAGTATGTCAGCATTGGGACAAGAAGCAGGAAGAAAAACTGTATGCGAATTAAAAGAACTGCGAAGATGGCAGGATCCAGGGTGACTTAACACCTGGCAGAATGCCTAATACACACGGCAATCAATGTTGGTTGAATGAATAAATGCATGAGCTTTTAAGATTCTATTCTATTGTTTCACCATTTCCTTTCCAAGGAAAAACGCTGGCAGCCTAAAGGTTTCAACCAGTCTTCAATCTAAACTAGTCAAAGTTTCCTGGAGCACTCTGGCAGCAGGATGATGCCTGAGAAAACAGTACAGCTGTCAAATAAAAAATACCTAAAAACGTCTTGGAAATTCACAGCAAACATTAGCATATGACAAGACCCAAAGAGTGTGATAAGTGAACTCATTCATCTTAATTAACGTGCTCATCCCTAAACTGATTTGACCACATTATCTTTTTATCCACAGAACACATATTAACCTTAGCACACAGGACCAGAGTTACGAGGAGGCAGAACAGAACACATACCCAGGCCCCACTGGAAAGGGGGGGAAAAAAATCAGCCTGCAAATTCTAGTATGACGGCAGCAGCATGGAGAAGAAGGGAACCACCACCCACACTTCTGGAAACAGTTTTCAGAAACCTAACAGAGGTATATCCATCAAATGGCTGCTGATACATAGTAGTAAAAGTGAAATCCCATTTAAAAATTTAAGTAGCAGGCATGCTCTGAAATAACTAGAGAAATCCCAACCCTCCTTCCAACCGACTCTTTGGAGCAGTCCCTGTTTTCTCATGACTTACCATCTTTTATCGTAATACAGTTTACCATCTTCTATCCGAGCCTCAAATCTCTGGGCTGGAGACTCTGCAGGTGTTGCAGGCAAGTGTTCAGGAGAGGACGGGGATGCTAGAGGAGCCAGAGACAGCTAAATGACTAAGCATGTAACAAATCTGTAAGTCCACCAGCTACCACCCTTTAACTGCAACACTATTAGAGTATGGTAACAATTATGACCATCAAGTTCTTACAGTGGTAACTCCTGGGAATTAAACACAAAAAATGTTTTAAAGAGACGAAGTCTCACTACATTGCCCAGGTTAGACAACATAGGCTGTGCACAGGCGAGACGCCACCACTGACCGGCACGTGCACTCCAGGTCACCACACTGATGCAGAACTTAGTGTGGACACCTGATCAGCATAGCACACAAAATTCTTGCATACCACATCTAACTCTGTCCTCAAAACATCCCATGAGACAGGCAAGGCACAGATTAACCTCACTGAGCACAGAAGTTTGAGGCTTAGGAAGGCCAAGGTCAAACATACCAATTCACAAGACCACTTAGAGGTGGATTAAATCCTAATGACCATCAGAAGCCCAAAAGGGCAAGTATTATGACAATCTGTTAAAAATGAAATCATTCTTCCAACTAAAGTAGGTTTAAATGACCTAAATTTACACACTTACTCACATAACCCTCCCCATCATGCCTCAGAAGCTCAGAACTTCTCTGTGGACTACAGGGGCCCACAGGAAGACATTATCTAGAGAAGAAGAACCTGGGTTTTTCTTCCACAAGACTGAGTAGAGGAGTGTGTGACTTATCACAGCACTTAGTAAAGCAAAAGACATTACTAATTTAGAATTCTAGTTTGTAATGAGCCTTGACTCTCATGTGCTGCTCTGGAAGGAATCACTGTGAACAGTGACTGGGCCTTGGCCTCGGCTATTCCTGGGGACTTGGCACAGCCTGTAAATGCCTTACCAGAGAGCCAGGCCACGAAAAGCCACTGGTACAGCAATCAGGACTTAATTCGGGAAAGCAAGGAATACAGAAAAAATCTCTGGTCTCATTTTCAAAACTGGATAAAAACTTCAATTTCATGCCTAATGTCTACACAGAAGAATACCTTTAACAGCTGATCAAATGTCTACTTTTATAATAAATCCCAAGGAAAAGACAAAAATAACAGGTTAAAAAATAAAGCGGGGCGGGATACACTTAAGGTTCCCTTCAGTTTCCCTCTTAGGCAAATGACAAACACTTTACTCCTGACAACTGCAACAATTCCCTGACAGGTATTCACATGCTTTTCCAACAACATGATAAAAAGATTGTACAAATGTCAATAACATTAAGCACTTACCTGGTCTCTTGGGTGACTTAAGCTGTAGGAAGAACAACAAAAAAATCTTAGAGAAAATCATTTTGGATATAACTGTAGGTGTCAGAGGTATCATCATGACTTAACAACTACCTTGTGAACAAAGTGAAGAAACCATGTCAAGCCTGAGCTTTCAAATAAATAAATAAAACTGTACCTTATTTAATGTTCTCAGATCCTCCATGATCTGTTCGTCTGTTAACAAATAGTTTAGCTGAGGTGTTGAGAGTTAAAGAAATACATCTGAAAAGTATGGTTTCCAATGAAACAGAAATCAACAAAATGGTACCAGTAGTTCAGAATTGACAAAGTATGACTATACAGAATGACATTTTTGCAACAATAACTTACTATTTAGAAAGCTGACTCTCCAAGTAAATGTCATGGTGATCAAGTGTATAAAAGAATGCATATCCTCCACCTTATAAACTACTAATGTCTACATTAGAGAAGGTAGAATAAACATCAGTAGCTCTCTACAGTAAGAGTGAGAAGCCGGGCGCGGTGGCTCAAGCCTGTAATCCCAGCACTTAAGGAGGATGAGACAGGAGGATCGCGAGTTCAAAGCCAGCCTCAGCAAAGACGAGGTAATAAGCAACTCAGCGAGACCCTGTCTCTACATAAAACACAAAATAGGGCTGGGGATGTGGCTCAGTGGTCGAGTGCCCGAGTTCAGTCTCCAGTACCAAAAAAAACCCAAAAAACAAAACAAAAAAAAAGAGCACAGAAAACAGTATAACGACTGCATCCTGAATTTACAAATATCTTAAGACTTATAAACACACAAAGGTAAGATTAGTTTTCCACAGCAACTTAAATTCTCAGTTACAAAGGTGAAGAGACCTGAAGTTATGTCCTTTCCTGGTGGCAAATGACCAAACCATTCTGGACAAACGTCTATTTATCATCTCTTTTGGGTTTTTTTGGTTTTTGGGGGGGTGGGGTACTGGGGATTGAACTCAGGGGCACTCGACCACTGAGCCACATCCCCAGCCCTATATTGTATTTTATGTAGAAACAGGGTCTCAATGAGTTGCTTAGCACCTCACCATTGTAGAGGCTGGCTTTGAATTCGCAATCCTCCTGTCTCAGCCTCCCAAAGTGCAGAGATTACAGGTGTGTGCCACCGCGTCCAGCTACTTATTATCTCTTAAGGGGGATAGTAAAAACACTTCTCTTCATGTTAATTCCCACTAACCATTTTTATAATTAAAGAAGTCTGTTATGTTGATTAAAATACCATTTGCTAGGGCTAGGGCTGTAGCTCAGTGGTAGAGCACTTGCCTAGCAAGCGTGAGGCATTGGGTTCGATCCTCAGCACCACATATAAATAATAAATGAATAAAATAAAGATCCATCAACAACTAAAAAAAATTTTTTAAAAATATCATTTGCTTTTACTTAAAAACAGTTTGCAATTCACTGTTTTAGGGATGGGGTAACTGAGGTACCCAAAGGCAAATATACTACTGTCCTTATTTGACGGGTAGAAAAATCAAGAAACAAAGTTTTCAGTTGTCTCTAAACCTTGAAATATTAAAATCAGGTTCAACATCCAACAAAAAGTATCTTTCCAAATAATACCTTGGTATCAATCTCTCCCACTAAAAGCAGTAGCAGCTGAGGACTACAATACCAAAATGGCCAACCCTTGACCCATGCATAAATATTTTACATGTTTTTCCATCAAATATTTTTTTCCTGCAGGACAATGGCCACATATACTCTATCAGATGGATAAACAAGAGAGTCAGTCGTCTTAAGGGAAAAAGAAGTGACTGAAGCTTGATGCAAATGGATATCAGGAGCAGGTTTTCTCCTCTTGTCTGGGATGGGGACAGGATCATTTGGTCGCCTCCGTAATTTTCTGGTCATGATGGGTTTCACTTCCATAGAATCTATGGCAAGAATGGAATGGGTCAATCTATCCAATGCCCACTTGAGGTCAGTGAGAATTCCTACAGTGTAAAAGTATCGGCCCTACAGCCACCCAGTTAGAATTACTTTACTGTGGACGTCTGGTCTACACATGGTCCAAGCCAGACAGCCATGTCGGACTTTAGAGAGTGTCTGTGCTTACAAAATTTGGACCAGCTATCCTAGATCCACATCCCTCCCAGAAATCCAGGCCTAGAATCTAACATTAGGGCCACTGTAGGAATCCCCCCTGCACCCTCAAAAACTAGGGGCTAATTCCTCCTCTCAAATTAGGAAGCCACAGAGTTGTAAACTCTTGCGATTAGAAGGAACCTCAAGATCATCTCACTGGACTCATTTCCACTGTTCCCACAGACAGTGGACACATGTGGCCCACTAGCACAAAAGGCTCTTTTAAGGCCACTGGCCTCAGTGCCAATATTTTTATACTGTCTTCATTTACAAACTTAAAACTCCTTTTTCTTTTATAACCCTTTGTAGCTACTTAACTTCAAAAATGATACAATGAAGGCACATTAGAAAGACTCTTCATTCTTCTTCACTTCTCTGCCTCGCCTGACATTGCCGCTGACTCCCCACGCCAGGAAGACACTCCCCCGCTTCAGCCCCAGCCACCCAAACCTCTGATTTCCTCCTCTGGGGTCCTTTTTTCCTAGCCTATTCTTTACATACTAGAAATTTCTAGGGGCCCATTAGTCCTGGGTCTATATCCCAGGGAATCTTCAGTAACCAGTTCCAGTGCCCCCAGCCTCTGAGTGGCAATCTTACCCGACCCTACCCTCTGCAGGCCCCAGGCACACTCATTATTTTCTGGCTTCCCCTCCAAGGCTGCCTCTTCTCCCAAGTCTCAGAAGCATCAGTTACCCAAAGACACTACACTTCAGGCCTCAAGGCTCTGTACCCTCATTCTCTCTGTCTAGCCTCTCTTTTCTGCCCAGACAACACCTACATAACAACCTTTGTGAGTCTGTTCAATTTTCCCTCCTGTGACAGGCTCATTCCATCTTCCCAGTAACCAGGGCATTTGTGCAACCCTGCAGTGCACCAAGTGCCACACCATGTGGAACACGCTCCCTGTCAGATGCTGGAATCCCACCACAGCATGACGTCCGTCTCTACTCCAGCCCCTAGCAATAGTCTGACACGCAGTAGAGCCGTCACCAAGTTTTCTACAGAATGATCAGATGAAGTCAAGCCTGATTGTGAGATAAGGTTCATTCACAAAGCACACGACCAACAAAGCTGTGAGGAGAGTGCTGTCAGGGCCACCGCAACGTGCAGGACCTTAGAAGTGAATGTCAAAAGGGTTTCTTAAAACAGAAATGGGTGATGCTGAATTTTTTTTCTATGAGTGGGATGGAGGTAATATAGAAACCACTGGCCAGAGGGATAGAAGGAAGAGGATGCACACACACACCCCTGGGAAGTGGGGGAAGCTTTCTTCCTAAAAGAAAGTCCTTACCCTCTGTTCAGATGCCACCTTTCTCCATTTACTCACTGGCTGGTGGCACTGTCATAAGAGCAGGGCCGCCACACCGAGTGGGGCTGAAACCCTGCAGCCGCCGTGCGCCCTGAGGCAGGCTGTGTGAAGGCTCCACATCTCAAGACTCCTCATGCAGAGGACGGCAACACCAGCAACTCCTCCCTCACGGGGCACATGAGGACTGCGTGAGACGACACACGTGAAGCCCTTAGCACGGTGCCTGGTATAACAACAACTGAAATGAGGCTAGCTCTCATTATCCTATTTTCAGGGAGGAAAACACTACATGAAGATCTTTTTTAAAAAGACAAGGTACAAACAGTCAAACAAAAAAGTCACACGCTACACCAAGCAGCTGGCATCAACTGTAAGGCTTTGCAACATGCAGATCTATATGGAAACCAAAGTATGAAAAAAACCCAATCCAAGAGTGTGCCAGAGAAAAAAACAGGTAGCCCATGAACATTAGGGAACGTCCTGTCCACCAGAGAGTGGCTGAATGCACCCTGTTCTGCAGGCTGCCAAGACTGCAGCGTGGGGAAGTGGGGCAGCACCCAATGGCAATGAGCCAAGTGAAGGGAAGCTGAGGGGACACCAAGTACAATCAAGCCACTAACTCAGAAAAATCATAATGGCATCACTTGTAAGTCAGAAAATATAATCAAATTCTTCCTGTAAAGTGTGAAAACGGATCCATTGTATTAGCTTAGTCATAGCAATAACCTGATAAATTTTATACAAGACTACTTCTGCAGAACAAAGATGCCTTGGAGAAGCCCTGAAATTCATCAGCATGTCTCTACCACCCCCTGAGAGAGGGGAGAGAGCAGAGGGCAGTGTGGCCACTGGTTTATGTGGAAGTGAGTAAGGGGGAGAAAACCTAAGTATCACAACTCCAGTAAGACAAAATCCATGAAGTCTCCTTGCTCCAATCCCAGGTTTGCTTAAAGCTGGCTTTGAAATTTTTCAAAAAGAGAGGGGCCGGCCTGACCAGCAGGGCCTGAATCTACCTGACAGTTTTATTGTTCACTGTATGCGACGGCAGGGCATCCTGAGTTTATAACTTCAGTCTCCAATGAGCTCAGTTGGTAGGAATCTTGGGGGTTCAAGCTGAGGACATTGACAAAACTCCAGCTCCCAGACCTGAAGCTCAGACCCTGGAGTCTGACAACCCTGGAGAAGGTCCATGAGCAAAGGATTAGTGAGTCTCCTTTTCAGACATTGAGCACCAACCCCAAAACACCTTTAACTGGCTTAAATTGAAGTCTCTCCGATCCAAAGGACTCTTCAAAGATCTGCTTGAGTGGGGATACTATTTGTAGAATCCCACTGAACATCAAATAATAAAACCAGGCTTGGGGAGGCTTATGTGGGAACCATTCCTCTCCAAACCCCCCTCCCCATATATGACCTTTAATAGTGCAAGTCTTACTACTGCTTGTTCACCACAAAAACTGGCAGACACAGGCACCCCCACACCCACCCGGGCAGCACCAGGCCTGCCTGCAAAGAAATGGGAGTACAGGTTGGATCAGTGGTAGGCAGGGTCACTGCAACACAGTTCCTATGGAGAGAGATCCCTGACACTCACTTCCTGCAATTAACATGCAATTACTACTTTGCTGACTAGCCTCCTGTTCTGCACTTTCCTAGGCCTATTCACTAATTTCCATCAGCTCAACTGCCTACAGCACTCAACTGCAATAAAAGCTTCGTTGTAAAGTAGTCTAACCATTAAAACAAGCTTTGACATGGTCTCACTCTTATGTGGAATCTGAAGAAGCTGACCTCAAAGAAGTAGAGAGTAGAGCAAGAGAAAGGCAACAGTAAGAAATCGCCATTACCAAGTTCCAAATGGACAGGAGGAGTAAGTTCTAGGGTTAAGGTGACTATGGTCAACAATATTGTATTATTTCAAAACAGCTATCAGAATGTAAGATTTTAAATGTTCTCAGCACAAAGAAATGGTAGTGTGAGGTGATGGACATGCTAATGGCCTGATCTGATTACTACACAGTGTGAATTTATGTATCAAACTATTGCTGCACCCATAAGTATGTACAATGATGTGTGAAACAAAAGTTTAGCCAGGCACGGTGGTACATGCCTGTAATTCCAGCGGCTCGGGAGGCTGAGGCAGAAGGATCGCAAATTCAAAGCTAGCCTCATCAACTTGGCAAGGCCCTAAACAACTCAGTGAGACCCCGTCTCTAAATAAAACACAAAAAGGGTTGGGGATGTGGTTCAGTGGTCAAGTTCCCCTGAATTTAATTCCTGGTACCCAAAAACAAAAAAACACGAAAAACAAAAGTTTAGGAAAAAACAAGCTCACATCTGTTCAGCTATTGGGGAAAAAAAAAGTTGCAGTGATTCAGAGGAGGATCTTTAAGAAACAGGATGTGTGTGGTGGGAAGAAAAGCCACTGCAAAGCAAACCTACAGCCAACCGGCAACTGCTCCAAACCAGGGCAATGCAACATAGGAACAGACTGAGGCCCAGAGGAAGCGCCTGCACACCCCAGGCCCTGCTAACAGGCTGACCGTATTGTCACAAATCAGTGTTGTTGTGGTAGAAACCAACGGGAGGCGGGAGCATGGAATAACAATCCAGGTTAGGAGCTGGGCATGGTGGTGCACACCTCAATCCCAGCCACTCAGGCATCTGAAGCAGGATAGCAAGTTCAAGACCAGCCTCAGCAACTTAGCAAGACCCCAAATCAAAATCAAAACAAAAGAACCACAGGTGGACTCAGTGGAAGAGCACCCTTGGGTTCATTCCCCAGTGTCCAAAAAAAAGAAAAAGAATCAAGGTAAGCTCAAATCAGTTGAGCTTAAAATGAGTTGAGCTTAAAACCTTGCAGTTCAAATCAGAGTAGGAATAGAAGGACCAGCCTCCACTAACTCAAAGTTGCTCACAAGGAAGGGATGACATTTAAAGAGCAAACCAGGGGCTGGGATTGTAGCTCAGTGGTAGAGTGCTTGCCTTGCATACGTGAGGCCCTGGGTTCGATCCTCAGCACCACATACAAAGCAATAAAATAAAGACATTGTGTCCATCTACAACTAAAAAAAAAAAATTTTTTTTTAAATAATAAAATAAAATAAAGAGCAAACCAACTGAGGCTCCTCCCCACCTCGCGACCACCACAAACAGCCTGGATTCCACAATGTCAGCAGCAGGAAATATGTCCTGAGGAGAAGCCCACCACACCCCAGATCCAAGTCTCTTCCCCCCTCCCTCACCAGGCATTGTGCAACCTCCAAGGCCCCTCCCTCCTCACTGGTACCTACTGCACACTGTGTGAGACCTCTGCTCCTGCACAGTACAGCCACCTATACTTTACAGTTTTAAAATCACTAAAACAAGTCTGTCAAATCTTTACCTCATTTGGGGGCCCTCTATCTTACCATCACCTCATGCTGGGAAAGACATGAAGGCTGTGTCAGTTTTGTAACTATCAGAACATAAGCCTCTCGGGACACGGACCTTACCCATCAGCCAAATTCTGTGTTTCACTCACTGCCTTGTGTACGCATGTTACCAGGAAAAGTCGGTATAATGTGGTGGTTCAGAGAATACACTGGTACCCAGACAGATTCTGGCTTAAGCACCATCTAGCTCTATAGGAGACTGAGCAAACGGTTCCCATCTCTGAGTCGTCTCTGCCATCTGTAAACTCAGGATAATGACACCCAAGTAGAGCTGCACAAACCGAATGGGTCCCACTTCCAGTCCTGAGTGGCAGCCACTTTCCAAAGCACACCTCATCTCACTGCAACCCACTCTCCATAACAGGTTCTCTCATCTCTTTCCCAAGTGAGGAATGCCCATTTCACCTAAGTCAGCGGACGAAGCCAGGACTCCCCCAGGTCCGTCAGCCTGCCGCGGTAGCGCTAACGTTTTTATACAATGCCTCACTGGATGTAAGTGCTCAGAAAATGAGACTTCTAATTTGACATTATAATCAGTCGTGTGCTAGCAATCTAGTATTTTGGGGGTGGGCTGGGGGCAGTTCTGGGGGTTGAACTCAGTGGAACTTGAACCACTGAGCTGTATCCCAGTCCTTTTCTTTCTTTCTTTTTTTTTTTTTTTGAGACAGAGTCTTCCAAGTTGCCCAGGCTGGTCTCAAACTTGCAACCTTCCTGCCTCAGCCTATTGAGTAGCTGGGATTACAGGTATGCACCACCCTGCTTGGCTAAATCCAGTTTTTTCTAATGGAAACGCACAGGCTTTAGTGAGGTCATGAGTAGGGGCCTAAGGGTTAAAAGACGTCCCTTGTGAGCAAGAACTTACAACAGAAAATGAAGTGGCAGTTGGCAAACTGTTGGAGGATAGGAAAAAAGGAGGCTGTTCTATGACAAGAAAAATGAACTAAATACAAGGCTGTCACATTTTAAAGCTCATGAGGTTCTCATTGACTGCTTGGGTTACTTTCTACCTCAACATCAGAGAATACTCACTCTCAGATGACTTTAACTACAGCCTCACTACTCAAAGTGTAGAGTGACCAGCAGCAGCAGCAGCCCTCGCAGGTGAATGGCTTGCCCCAGACACCCTGAAACAGAACCTACCCTATTAAGCCACACACACACACTGAATCAGCAGCAGCAGTGACGGCAGGCACCCTAGAGCCTCTTTCCCAGGGTACACCATGTGGCCTGCAGCCCAACTTTCCTAAGTTCTCCATAAGAGACTTGGGTCCTGAAGAGTACCTTCTGCTAATTCCCAGGAGGATTCTAACAGCTCTCATGCTTAGAGACAGCAGGTCACTAGATAACAACCATTTCCAATGGGTTCTTTGGACACAGCTTCACATCTCATCAGCCTCTTATTATACCTTTTTTTTTTTTTGACAGGGGGAGTACTGGGGATTGACCACAAAGGCACTTAACCATGGAGACACATCCCCAGACCTTTCTATTTTTAATTTTATTTTGAGACAGGGTCTCACTAGGTTGCTTACAGCCTTGCTAAGTTGCTCAGGCTGGCTTCGAACCTGTAATCCTCCTGCTTTGTTTTAAAGAGATCTTCACGTTGAATCAGAAAAGGAGATTTTAAGAAATATCTTTTCTGGACAGAGCTGGGCAACACTGATATTGGGCATCAATCCACAAAGGTGAAATAAGTCACTCAATTAGAGGAAGGAAATCAGGCCTTTAATCCAACACCATAGCAGCACCATCTGTGGAAATACTCATTATCCTCCTAGCTCCAGTGCCTTTTCTTTCCACACTCTATCATTACCTTGGCAGTGCTTTCCATACCAAGGGTACCAAATGGCTTGAGGAAGGACATCAGTACCATTAATGCCCACGGCCAGCTTTAAACACTTCTGTAATTTTTGAGTGTGTGTGTGTGTGTGTTACAAATGATTTCACTGCATATATTTGTCTTTTCTACCCTGGCAGGCTCTGCTCCAAGTCACTAAGGATGTCTCCTATCCCAGATAAGATTCTTGCTATAAAACTGCCTGGCCAAATAATGTCTAGTGCTTGTCAATAATTAGGATGCCAAATCACAGGTAAGGTGATAATACCCTTCCCTGCAGATGGAAAGGAAGCAGCTATAAACTGACAATATTTCCCACTAGCCTAATGAAGGCTCCTGAACATCTGGTGGCTAGAGCAGAGAGCGATGAGGCATCAATGCCAGTCACAGCCGCATCAAAGAAATAGGTACGCAGGTCAGTAAACAGGCAAGTAGACTGGTACCAGACAGGGCACTGCAGTGCTAGCTATCTAATTAAAAAAGCATTTCAACAGGAACAAGACAGCACTGTCTGAAGACGCTATTTTAGCATGCATTCTTGCCAAAACAACACACAAAAAAAGCATTTCTGAGCTGCTTTCAGAAGTCTTCAAGGAACTCGCTCCTTTTGCCAAGTCTCTCACTGAGGAAACTACCAGAAGAGACATTTTTCACAAGTCAGACCCCCTCCACCACCAGACACAACCACATTCTCATCAGGGTATCATGGGGATTGGAGCCAAAAGTTTGTGTCACTGGGAGGGCCAAGCTGGTTCACAGAACCAGAAATATATAAGGAGGTTACTTTCTTAACTGATTACATTGTTTCAAAGTCAGCTCCCAGGACTTCCATGAAAATATTGCATCTCCTATAGAACCCCATTAAAATAAGGCATGATAGAGCCCCAGTACCTTCTGAAAATGACTGTGAAACTTAAATTCTGGGGTGTGCAGAAGGCATGCCACCTACATGTACCCAGATGACAAACTCACTGCTGACTTGCTGTGCAGTATTTGCCAGGTTCAAAATAGCCGGTTCACGCCAATTCCCCACATCCTTCTAGGATTCACCAGACTACATATGGCAGCAGCAGAGTCGGCCATATTGCTTTTCTCTGAAACTTGCCTACAACCTGCCGAGCTCCCATATGTGGATCACTAATCCTAGAAGGCTAGGGAGGAACTGGCACCCTGTCTCATGTAACTTCCCTCCTTTACAAGAGAAGAGTTAAGTTTAGCTACCCTGCTGGTATGGCATCAGCTCTTTCTGGACAGTAACACCTGAGGGAAGAGATCGAATAGCACAGACGATACAGCCAAAGCCACTGTTCTCACACTGAGGTCAAAGGAATATATTGCCCTTTCTGTAATTAAGGCGAGTGAGAAGACCAGCAGCGAGATTCCCCCATCAACACAGGTGGACTGGTAAGTGATTCAGGAACAAGACCAAATGGCAGCTGACCCAGGCATTAAGCACAAGCCAGAGCTTGCAATTACTATTAAAGGTCTGCCATTTATTGAATACTTGTCATACAGAGGTCACTGTATTAGGCATCTGCATTTCTACCCACAATACTGTGAGATATGATCAGCCTCGCTTTATGGTGTGGGAAACAGCCTGACTGAGGTCACACAGCCAACGTAAGGTGGAGCCAGAGTTGGATCTAGGCCGTCAAAGCCTACTCTCCATCTCTGTGCTCTGCTCTGGAGGTCTAAGACATAAGCAGCCACCAGAGCAACCTGCCAGAGCCCCGCCCCAGGGGGCTCCATACCTCCAGTCAGTTCCATGGTTAGCTTTTCATTTTCAATCATTTTCTTCTTTTCTTCTAGTTCAGCAATTAGGTTCTCCTTCAGCTCAACCTTCTTGTCTTCAAATTCTTTCACTGCTGCCTTCTTTTCTTTAATGTAATTTCTTTCCACTTGCTCAGTCTGAATAAAAGAAAACATAGGCTAGGGGTACACAGCCAGGCAGCCAGGGCTCCAACTTGAAGTCCAATTCTGTCCTCAACAGCAAAGAAAACCCCTTCCCTAGAAACCTAAGTGGTCTGCTCTCACTGACACACATGGGAGCAAAGGGGGTCCAGGAACAAGCTCCCAGGGGGTGCACGAAACCACCACTTGCACGTCAGTATCCACACTTGCCATCAGGTGGCTCCCCTCTCCCACGCCTCCAAGTTTATAGCTTTAATGTTAAAATACAACAGAAATCTCTCAAAGACGGTAAATAATCCTTTTTAAAGTCATAATTTCAGCCGGGCGCGGTGGCTCACGCTTGTAATCCCAGCACTTAGGGAGGCTGAGACAGGAGAATCGCGAGTTCAAAAGCCAGCCTCAGCAATGGCGAGGCACTAAGCAACTCAGTGAGACCCTGTCTCTACATAAAACACAAAATAGGGCTGGGGATGTGGCTCAGGGGTCGAGTGCCCCTGAGTTCAATCCCCGGTACCAAAAAAAAAAAAATAAAATAAAGTCATAATTTCAAGGAAAAATAGTTCATTCCAGATGAAACAGCTATCTTGAAAATGAATTATACAATATAAAGGCCAGACAACACCAGCTAGTAACACTGTGGGTGAGGATGTGAGAAAAAGGGTACATGCACACACTGCTGCTGGGACTGCCAGCTAGTTTTGATTCCTACAGTGAGACAAGAGCAAACACAGTATATCATTTATTAGGTACCTGAGACTAAGAAAAAATTGTCGAAGCAGTCACTTTTAAAATCTTACCACTATGCTAAGTGACAGGGGCCTGCAGTGGACATAGTGTGGACCGTGTGATCCTCTAGGCAATGGCCACATATGCTGAGCTGACTTCATTACTAAAATGGTTTCCAGTAATACAGCTCTGATAATAACCATGGCCTTCTTAAAAAGCACCCCCCTACACACTAGCCACTGGGAGCAGCACGTCATTCAAGACTCAGGCCCTCATCCTGAATGCAGCACTGTGCCCGACACAGAGGCAGCACTGGGGTCTCTGGGGAGTGAAAGAAAACATTAAAATCCCTCTTTCCAGCCAGACGCAGTGGCCTGTAATCCTAGCACTTTGGGAGGCTGAGACAGGAGAATCGTGAGTCGGTAATACCCTGTCTCTACATAAAAACATAAAATAGGGCTGGGGATGTGGCTCAGTGGTCAAGTAACCCGAATTCAATCCCTGGTACCAAAAAAAAAAAATCAATCTTTCCTACTGGCCCAGAAAGTTTCAACTGTATATGGAACTGTTGAGCCAATTCAGAAGCCGGGCTGTCCTGAGGACCAATAACAAATTATTAGGCCACTACAATTCAGAGATTCTTCCAAAGGGCTTCGACCAAAGCTAAAAGACACCAAGAAAGCAATGGGGTGTGAGTGCCCCCAGCTCCATGTGATAAGCAGAGGCTGCCCAACAATAAAGAATACAGAACGTGTGAATCAGGATCCAGTGTCCCTTCAGTCAAACTGACCGGTGACAAAGGCTTCCAAACTATCAACTTATGACAGAAGGAATGGCCACCAGATTGGCAGAGTCAAATTCCAGTCTCAGACTACAAACCCAGATCCTGTGGTACTTACTTCCAGCTGGAGGAAGAGTTCTGAAAGAGATAAAAACTGCAATTAGATTTGCAAGGCTGTGTCACCTTTTTAGACAGGGATGTTAGGATTCATTCAGAAATAGTAACTGCTTTCTGAAAGCACATTACACAAAGCAAATGTTTTCATCAGTGAAGTGTTGATATACATGAAGGGAAGGATGAAAGAAGTACCTAGGTCTAGTCAAAATGTGGCCTGAACAGAATAAGCTCTGGAGTGCTGCCTGAGGGCCAAAGCAAGAAGGGAACCAAACTGCTAAATAGGTCACCTCTTCTTCCACTCAGTCCTCATCGTCCCACGTCCCAGAGACCGCAGGCCAGGAAGAAGCTACATGACAACTCCTGAAACAAAGTTCACGTCTGTGTTCCCACAGTGTGATGTGAAGGTCTCTGTGTGATAAGGAGAATCCAGGCAACAAAGGTTCTGGGACCTCCTGGGACTTTATTCTCAGGCCTCCAGGCTCTGCCCACACCAATGCCACCAGGCCTCTCCAATCACACTCCCAAGCTCCTGATCCAATGCAGGCTCATCCTTGAGGCCTTTCCTGATAGCCCTTCCCTCACCAAGCTCCTGGCAGGTACACTCAAGCATCTCCCGGGCGGTATTCAATGACTCGCTCAGCACCTGTTTGGCAATTAATAATCATCCACCTAGCAGCCTATTCCCTCTAAGCCCCTCTACAAACCCCGTACTTTAAACAAAATAGGTCTCTGGCCTCTAACCTTTTCTGGGTGACAGTGAACCTGCTCTACATGGTCCACAAAGACCACTGGGGACCAGTAACTCCAGGGGTGCCATTTTCCATTTACAATGGTCCCCTTTGCAAACCTGATAAATTCCACAGACCCATTCCCAAGAAGAAAGCACATTCACACACATTCTAGAATTTTCAGAGTCCCAGGAACCCCAGATTAAAAGTCCCAACCTGTTCAATGGAAACAATTGAGGAAAGGGACAGGCCCCTTGTTTCCTGACTCCAGAAGTCCTGATCACCTTGACTGGGAGTTGACACAGCAGCCCAAGCATACCTAGCCCAACTGCTCTCTCCTATGCCTGCTGTGAACTGAACAGACCACACACTTCCTAGTCCCAGGCCATCTAAGAACTCACACCTGCACCAAGTCAAATGACAATCAGCACTTAAAAGTTGGCGGTTGTTGTTTTAAAGCAGCCAGACACCAGACACAACAAAAGCAGGTGGATTATCTCTGCATGCAATGTGCTTTTTAAAGCTCAAGTCATGATTGATTTAGGAGCTCTTCTGCATCTTCACCTGGGAGGAAGAGATGTTTACGAAATAACACATGAGGACAGCACAAATTAAGAAAAACAACTCAAACCGGGCGTGGTGGCGCACGCCTGTAATTCCAGCTCTTTGGGAGGCTGAGACAGGAGAATCGCGAGTTCAAAGCCAGCCTAAGGAAAAGTGAGGTGCTAAGCAACTCAGTGAGACCCTGTCTCTACATAAAACAAAAATAGGGCTGGGGATGTGGCTCAGTGGTTGAGTGCCCCTGAGTTCAATCCCCAGTACCAAAAAAAAGAAAAACAACTCAGCTGGGCGCAGTGGCGCAAGCCTGTAATCCCAGCACTTAGGAAGGCTGAGACAGGAGAATCGTGTTCAAAGCCAGTCTCAGCAATGGTGAGGCGCTAAGCAGCTCAGTGTGACCCTGTCTCTACATAAAACACAAAATAGGGCTGGGGATGTGGCTCAGTGGTCAAGTGCCCCTGAGTTCAATCCCCAGCACCAAAAAAAAACAAAACTCAATACTCATCCTGCTGTTCCACCTTCAGAAAAATGGCTCGCATCCATTTTCTTTCCTTTATTTACATCTTAAGCCAATTCCCTGGACAACCTGTATTCCCCTCTACAGACAGAAAAACTGAGGCTCCAGGAACCAATAAGCTATTTAAAGGCACAGACCCAATGTGCTGAAGATGGATATGAATGTAGACCCATCTCCTTCCACAATGCCGCCTCCTCCATCTGTAAAGGGGAGATCTAGGAAGAGGGCTGAAGAGTTTAGTGATATCCCACGGAGGTACCCTAGGAACTCAGGGTGGAGTGGGGCCGGAGGCAGGGACAGGCAGGATATGGGTGGGCAGAGGGCTCATGGCTGCAGCTCCACTTCCCCAGCACCACACCTTCTCCGTAGTGCAGAGGACAAAGGTTCCCAGCATCAGGAAGCTGGAAAGTCGCTGGGTCAGAAGCCAACAGGAAAGCACAAGAAGTGGCCCTCAAACCTTATTTTACAACCCAAAACGACTTCTCCCAACACCTTGCTGGCACTCAGAATGCTGGCTGACTAGGCACTTTAAATCCAACACACACAAAGTTTCCCACAAGCTCAGGAATCTGTTTACACAATTTAAAATCGTTGTCATACCTTACTTTCCACGTGATTCTTTACTCCTTAACTACTTGTGTGGATATCTTTTGTCAAGGAAACAGCAAGTTCCCTAAGTCAAGGACAACGTGCTCCAACTTCATTGTGCTTGCAGTACTTACCCGCAGCAGATGTTCAACAAACATGCTCAATGAATACATTTACCACATACAGCAGACCAAAAGCAAGCTGCTTCTTCTAAATGCTTATGATACAATACTTGGGGAAATAACAAGAGGATACCTCCCCTCCCCAAAACACAGAATTCCAGAAGAGACATTAAATGGGTATAAAATGACCCACAATTCCTTTCCACCCCAGCACCTCCGATTGTCCATTAAGTCAGCCACAAAGACACAAGCAAGACTAAGTGAGACTACTCTTGGGGCACCAGGGACAGCCACCCAACTACAAGCCGCCGCCTGACTGTCACACGTGACTACTAGAAAAGAGACGAGCCAGTTTTACATAACAGCAGCTTTGGAGTCTCTTCCCCTAAACTCTCCCAGCAATGGAATATCTAGGATACACTTTGGAAGATCCTCTTAGGGCCACGCTACATGGATAAGATGGTAAATTTGAAGATGACTTATTTCTACCAAGAAGAGCCTCACCTGCGTTTCGGATCCTCTCTTTGTACTGCTGATCCAGCTTTTTCATTCTCTTCTGATATTCCTGTAACGTACCTGGTTGACCATTTACAAAATAGAAAGTTATTTTAAAGATCTGTTTTGTTTTTTTTTTTTTGGTGCTGGGGATTGAACTCAGGGGCACTCGACCACTGAGCCACATCCCCAGCCCTATTTTGAGTTTTATGTAGAGACAGGGTCTCACTGAGTTGCTTAGTGCCTCGCCATTGCTGAGGCTGGCTTTGAACTCGTGATCTTCCCGTCTCAGCCTCCCAAAGTGCTGGGATTACAGGCATGCATCACTGCGCCAGGCTGACATCAATCTACTCTAAATTTTGTGTCCTAAAATTATTTTCTCACACCAATAGTGACAGTTTTGACACCTAAAAAAGCCACAGTAGAGCAGAGCTAACTGAATTCTGGTTCTCAGCTAAGGCATAAAGCAGACACTGCCCGGGGCCCAAGCACAGCTGCCCCACCTAGTACAGCAAAACCCCCAGTGAAGGCAGCCGCCTGTAATCCCAGCAACTCAGGAGGCAGAAGGCTGAGGCGGAAGAATCAAAAGTTTAAGGTCCACTTGGGCAACTTAGCGAGAACATGTCTCAAAACAAAAAATGAGAAGAAAAGGACTGGGATGCAGCTCAGTGGCACAGTGCCCCTGGGTTCAAGCTGTGGTTCCAAAAATAAATACAATTCTGCAGTGAATGAGGGGAACTGGAAGTGTGCAGACACTCTCTCCACCACGTGATTCTGGCCACTTACTCCCACAGTCCAAGGCGATGGGCCTCCCTCTCCTGGAAAGTGTCTTCTGCAGTAGGGTCTAAGCCAAGGCCCTACGGCAGAATTTTCTGCAATGTAGAAACATACTCCACTTGTACCATCCACTGGGGTAGCAACTCACTACATGTGGCTCTTGTAGCACTTGAAATATGGCCAGTGCCACTGAGGAACCAGATTAATTTAATTAAATTTAAAGGCTACATGAGGCTAATGACAATCCCAGAAGGCTCAGGTACAGGTTCTGAAATCTCCACTCATTCACTGTTCTTCTCCAAAGCAGCTCATTACAGGGATCCCAAATTTGTAGAAGTGTCTCCTGATCCTAATACCTGTTCATGGGCTAGTCCAAGTGAGTGGATCCCCCCTAGCAACAAAGTGCCCAGTGGAAGGGCTGGGATGCAACCCCATAGTAGAACACTTGCCTAGTGCAGAGGACTTGGGGTCAATCTCCTGCACTGCCACAGGGGGGAAAAGGCAGTATCACTCACGGGGGACTACCCAACAGGAAATCAGAGTGAACGGCAACAGCTCACCATGCCCGGGTCCCCATGCAACGCTCTACAGGCTCCCTCTCATTTTCATTTCACAAATTCGAAAACACATTAAACAAGAGAAAGTGACATGCCCAGAGTCACATGCCAGAAAATGTTTCCATCATGGAACCTGAGAGCCTGCGCTCAACCCCAAGCCACACTGCCTTCAGCCACCAACAGTGCCTGACAAGACCCATTCCGCTTGTAATTCAACAAACAAAAAGAGAAAACAGTGTGGCTAATCCACAGCCCATTAGCTCTTGGCTGAGAAGAAAAACTTCATTCTTTGATAACATCCTCCCAAAAAATACCTAGATTTAGGCACAGTGGTTTTCAAATTGTGCCCTACAGACAGCCCCGAATGATAGTTCACATGAAGAATTTGCTACATGTTGAAAATCAATTTAAAATAAGAATTTGAAAAATCAACCCTTTACTGATAGAAGAGAGCAATGTGTACTAGCTAAAATCAGTCAGACTGGGGGCTGGGGTTGCAGCTCAGCGGTAAAACGTTTGCCTAGCATATGCAAGGCACTGGGTTCGATCCTCAGCACCACATAAAAAATAAATGAAACAAAGGTATTGTGTCCATCTACAACTAAAAAAAGAAAAGACTAAATTTTCAATCACTTCCACAAAGAAGTAAAATACAGATTTCAAGGGTGTGTAACATTAAGAATGCTTAGAAGTGAAAACGTCAGCTGGACACCAACCTTCCTGCAGCTGTTGCAGCTGCCTCTTGAGAGAAGCCAGTTTGTCCTGATACATCCTGAAAAAAAGAAAAGCCACAATGAAAGACAAACACTCAGTGCTCCATTCCAAAACATTCTACACACAGGAATTGCCTGGCTTGTTGGATTTAGAAGTATGAGGAATGCACACATAACAAGGACATATAAATGGCATTAAACACAACTATTACATCAACTCTGCAATTCGATTATAAATTGCAAAGGAGTAAGATGATGCCCTCAGCATGTCTTCCTATACAGACAACATAGCTGTGTGAGCCTAAGTCAATAACCCCTCGTGTGACTTCTGAAAGCGCTACTCTTTTAGCATCAAAAAAATAACAGTCATTCAGAAACAAAAGTTAAAACGCAGGATTGACTTGCAGCCCCCGCTGGGTAAGACCACACAGCACACGACAACACAGGAGCCTGGCGTGTTATGTTTTGCCTCTTGCACACAGTGGATTAAAGGCAATTACACACTCTGGCAAGTCTGTCTGAACTGTGGATTCTACACATAAATTACATTTTGACAATATTTTTGCTTCTACCTGAAAAACATCTCCAATTTCTCAGTGACAAAAACAAGATTTGCAACCCGAAAGAACACGGTCCAACATATAAGAAAGGTACAACGGCCTTTTTGGGGGCTGGGGAGGTGGGACTGGAATGAAACCCAGGCCCTTGCACATGCCAGGCAGGGGCTCTACACTAAGCTACATCTCCAGCCGCTTTTCACTTTGAGACAGTTTCACTTACTTGGCCAGGCTGGCCTTGAACCTGCCATCCTCCTGGCCCCAACTTCCTCCCCCAGTAGCTGGGATTACTGGCACCACCACACCCAGCACAATGGCCCTTTAATTGCTCAAATAACCAATTCTCTGTAGGTGGAGGAAGGATAGGAAGAATCTGAGAACCCTGCAGGAGGCCTGCCATTTACTGCAAGTTCTGAAGTAACTCCTGAGGCTCACCTTAAATCACAGGAGGCATCCAATTTTAATCAAAATTATTTTTTATCTCATTAAAAATCAAGGAGGCACATTCAATCAAAAGACTCTAAAAGTGAGGCTTAAGAACATCAAGTAGAAGAGTGGTACATAAGCCACATGTGAGAAGTCAGTATTTGGAAGGCAGGGCATTAAATTTTCCACCACATGGAGAGTGCCAGCTGGTACCCATGTCTGAGCATGTCTTTGAAAGGGAATACTACTAGCAGACTGAAGAAGAAAACAGAAAAAAGAAAATCGAATTCACTGAGATCATGTACAGGGAAAGGAATAGATATGTGAGAATACATCTCAAACGGGTCCAGGTGAATCAGTTAAAAGCTTGCAAAGAATAAAAACTAAGCAGTTTCAGGGATGAAACTGTGAGACCATATGAATTTTTAATCCTTCATTCAACACTGGTCAGACTTAGCTGAATTAACCCTTTCAGGTTCCAAAGCTTGAAAGGAATGACAGAATCCAGAGGATGGCCACAAACATTTGCAAATAAGACCGAAAAGGGAAAGAATGGGAATCATCTAGTTTGAAAATAAAGAATTTAAAAAGTCAATATCATGATCTTTAAAATATCTTCAACAAATACTTCTCCGGTCTTCCATATGATAAACGCAAGTGGGGGCAAGGCCTGCACCCCAGCTACTGAGGAGGCTGAGGCGGGAGAATCCTCGAGCCCAGGGACAGCAGGGCGGGGACAGGACTTGTCTGGCTGGCTGGCCGCAGGGTGTGGTGAGGATGACCAAGACATGTGTGAACATGCACAGAGGCAGGCCTGCTCTGCTATCCCAGCTTCCTGGGGTTTATGAAGTTGGCCCTCAGGGGTTCACATCCATCTGAGAAGCCAGTTGTTTCATGTAAGGTAAAAACAGCCCTCCCCTTACCCAGTTTCGGCCCTCCCTTCTCTAAAGCCTATGGCAGTTTCCCGCCCAAGCTTCCCACCCAAGTTAAACCCTTCCGCCTGAGTTAAACCCTAATCTTCAACTCCTAGAAGTGACCTCAGGGGCGTCACAACCACAGCACCAATCCACAGTCCACAACGCATTTACATTTACTGCAGGCCCTATAAGACCCCGTGCTCCCCACCCGCTCTCCCCTCTTTCTCCCTTGACGTCCACCTGCACTGATCTCCGTGAATAAAGATCTGGTCGCATGAGGTGTACTGTGTGGGGTCCAGCCATAACCCTTACATTTCAAGACAACACCTCTCTGAACATTAGTTTTCACATCTAAAAAAAGCCATGGTAAAAGGTTCTCCCCTGGTATATGGCTTATTTCATCCCCTGTGATCACTTCCATCAAGGTTCCTTCAAGACTACCCTTCCAGAGAATCTTAGGAAGTCTAATTAATGTGACTAAAGGTAAAAAATTAAATGTATACATGGGCTTTGGAAGCACTATGGTCAAAATCATGCACACAAGGTCGCTATAAAAACTCTGTTGTCAACTCTACATTTCAGAAAATACAGAAATCATACTCACTGTTCCTTCATTTCTACATAGTCTTCTTCATCATGCTTTGCCAGGTCAGTCTCACTAGCATCCTCAGTGTCTGAGTGACATTAGAGAAAGGGGTTAGATGCAAATCATAATTCACAGACTTGGTATCACCTGACAACAGAAGTATTTAATAAGTGTCTGTAAAATGAATTTCCACGCAGGGCAGGCCTGCATGAAGCATCAGTGAAAATACGCAATATCGTTAAGACAGGAAAGAAAATGCCATTTCTAACTTACACACAGTCATATTTACAGAATTTGCCTTTATCTGAAATGCTGCCTGAGAATAGGGTGCACCAGCCACAGGCAGCCATGAGCAAGGCTGCTGCTCTGCAGAAGCAACAACACTGGTGCTTCAGGAAAAGCAACACGAGCCTCAAGACTGGACACTGCAGGCAGTCAAGGCCAACTCACTGGTCAAGAGAAACTCAGTGGGGTTGGGACGTAGCTAGGTGGGAAAGTGCTTGTGTAGCATGCACGAAGCCCTGGGCTGGATTCCCCAGCACCAAAAAATAAAAAATAAAAAAAAATCCTGGCATACACATTCCCTTCTGATACTTGCTCCTTTTTAACCCCCCTCTAATATTTTACATTAAATATATACAATAAAAAGGAGAATGACCCCAAATTGAATTCTAATAACTGAAGTGCGAAGTTACAATCAAAGGAAGCAGGACGGAGGCAAGACTATAAAACAAAAAACGCTTCGAAACATTTTAAAACACCTTTCTTAGAACAAGCAAATGGCTGGAGTATCTACATAATTTTCACAGCCCCTTATACTTGGAGGAAAAAAATCAAATTTGGCTTCACCGCTCCCCCTTGTGGGCATTAAAAGCATTGCACGTATTTCACATTCTAAATCTCTGGTTGTCTTGCCTTGGAATGTAGTTAAACCAAAGTTCCTCCAACTTATTTCCCCTATATGTAGCTAGCTGCCTTTTGGGAGGGCGTTGCAAATCCAATCCTCCAAATAAATCTTCTCCCTTCCTTTAGTGGAACTGACCTTCACCTGTCATGTGCCAGCCAGCCACATTATTTGGCACTGGGGAGACTGAGATGATTAAAACAGAGTTCATTCCAGACAGCTGGTCTAGCTCCTGCTTTACAGCCCTATTTTGTGCCAGAATACTCCTCTGGTTCATCAGTCTCTATCTCCTCTTTCTTCTCCCTTGCCCTTTTATATTTCTTCACCTTTCTCCTCTTTCCAGGCAGTTCCTTCCTCAATTCCTCCAAAACAGTTTTGCTGACACTTGCCAATAGGTAAAGCCCAATTTGAAAAGCAAGGCTGAGAGACAGTAATGATAATGGAAAAAGCACGGAACCAAAGATACATCTGGGCACCATTAAACATAATCCCTACCTCCCCTGTGCCTGTTTTTCCAGTGGTGAAAAAACTTGATTGGGTGTTTACTCAGTTCCAGGCCAAGTTCTTGATGCACATTATCTCATTTAATCCTCACACCTACCCTAGGAAAGGGGTTCTACTAAGGACACCATTACAGTTGGGTAAACCGAAGCTAGAAAGCTTAAAATTGCCTACGGTTTCAAAGCTGGTTTAAGTGACAGCCAAATTTTAACCTAGACTAGCCGATTTCAGGTCCCGGTCTTTTAACCCACCTGTATTCTCAATCATGTGCTGCACCACGTAAGTACATTTAGGCATTTTGGGGGACTTAGGGGCAAGGAAACCACACTGGGCTCTACGTTGATCCTCTGGGGCGGGGGGGGGAGTACTACTCAAGGAACTCAATGGATGACTTTCCCATTCCAACCCGAGAAGACCCTGAGGTTCAATAAAAGACGGTTGGGGTGGGGGTGGGGGGGCAAGTCTTAAAGGGACCTCCAGCTCGCACAACCTCTAACCCCCTTCTCCCATAACTGGAGGGTGCAACGCACCCACGGCTGCCCGCTCCCCGGTCCGGAGCCCCGCTCCTGCCGGCGGCCCCTCCAGCCAGCCCCAGGTCCCGGAGGTCGCCCCGCCCCTCTCCCGTGCAGCCCCACCCCAGCCCCGCCGGCGGGCGAGCCGGAGAGCGCACCTTCGTCTGACTCGCGGCCCCGACAGCTGCGCTCGTCGTCCTCGGCGCTCTCCAGCTCCTCGTCCTCCTCCGGGTAGTACTCCGGGGCCGGCGGCGCTCCAGCCGGGGCCGGAGCCGGAGCCAACAGCCCCGCAGCACTCATGTCGCCTTTAGCCGCAGCTGAGCCTGCCCCCGGGAGACGACGGCCACCAGCTCTGCGGACTCGACGCCTGTCTACCAGCGCCCGAGGGAATTCCCGACCCGAGGAGCTGGAGCCCCGGCGACCCCTTCCCCGTCTGCGCCGAGCTCCGCCCCCCGCGCCCGCGCTGGGCAACGGGGGCCTCGCGCTGCAGGCGACTTCCGGGTCGCGAGCTGCCCGACGACGGCCTGACTCCGCCATTCTTGAAAGGGTGGAGAGGATGCCGGACGCGCTTTTTGCGGGATCCCAGCCCCTTCATCGCCGTCTTAAAAATCCTCAACGGGCCGTGGAGGAGGGGCGGAGGCAGGCTCTCTGGAGTTAGGCAAATCTACGGACAGCCCTACCTGCAGCCAGGACCCCGAAGCTCAAACGAGACTTCCGGAAACAGCCGCCAGGCGGCGCCCGGAGCCAAACCTAAAGCGAGAAGAGTAAGCGACCCGAGGGGCAGATTAGCCCCGCCCTGGGCAGGTGGAGGTGGTCTCTGATTTAAGCAAATGAACAACATGCATGTCCTCTTAATAGGTTAGGAACCTGGACGCCAGTGTGTGCGTTATCTTCCAGGGGGAAAAGAGGAGAAAGAAAAAAAAAAAAGAAGCCTGGCTCCTCCCCTAATTGAAAAACTAAAATAACAAGGATGCTGATATTCTGTCCTGGGGTCAGCAAAACGGCACTTTCCCAGTCCTTGGGAATCCTTTCTGTTGTATAGATTGGCTCCATAAGGTCTTTTCCTGATTTTGCAAATGACGAAAAGAACTGTCATTTGCCTAAAGGGGAGAAAATGGCAGCGTCCAAGCATGGTTTAGACTACCAGACCCATGCTTCTGCTTCATGTTTCCTCAAATATTAATGTTTAGAAAACGTTTTTGCCCAGTCCGATAGCTTGCTAACCCACTCTCAACTGAATAAGTAGCGCATTTGACTACAGGAAGCATAATTTGGCTAAAACTCAGGGAGGTAAAGCTGACTATCTACGTGAATTAATTTCTGAGATTCCCTCTGAATAGAAGGGAAAGAGTGTGGCAAATTTTGTTTAACAAACGAATTCAGGGTATCCCTTATGCTGAAAACAGTGTGATCTGGTTGTGTGTAACAAAAAACAAAAATCAAGAAAAGTGCCTAGAGGTGTTTAATGGTCTGTCCAAAGTAACCTCACCCTATTCTAGATCCGAATCTCCATAGAAAAAGTGTAAGTAATAAAATCAAACATAGATGTGAAAGCCAGGGTGGAGCCTAATATAGCATTCTGATTCTCAGAACCTGTGATCACAATTTCTCTCTAAATGGGCCCCCAGAGTCTTCAAAAAATGTATAATTTTATTCTCATCCCATTTATTTTGATGTTTTTTATTTACTACCTTGTTTTAATTAAAATCTTGGCTCTCTTTGTAAGGGATAATTCCTCCCAACAAAACACAAGAATTTCCAGAATGGAATGCTGAGATGTCTTTCCAGGAGTTCAGCAATCTTCTGAAGGTCCTTCTAAATAAGAGTCATTCTTAGCTCACTGTAGGTCTGCCATCTATATTTAAACTGGGATTTCAGAACTGTCTCTTATCCAAAGGATGAAGTCATTTTCTTTCTTTTTCTTTTTCTTTTTTTGCCTGCAGGAAGCAATTTGGCTAATTCGCGCAGATACTGTGCTTTTCCCCCGTGAGTTTTAGCCAGATTTTTGTTGTTGTTATGCTGTTGGATGACGTCTAAATTATCTGTAATCAACTACATTGAGCAGCTAGACTTCCTATCAGTGACAATATTCATAAAGCAAAAAAAAAGGACCA
This sequence comes from Geosciurus inauris, assembly GCA_004024805.1. NCBI lineage: Eukaryota > Metazoa > Chordata > Mammalia > Rodentia > Sciuridae > Geosciurus > Geosciurus inauris. The sequence continues at coordinate 29,186 of PVHX01007678.1, forward strand.
ACATTTTAGAAATCATAGTTCATTGATATAATGAATCAAAAGAAAGTTGATTTCATTGTTGAATGTTGCCCTTTTTTTCCAGTCAGGTGCAGTGGTGCATGCCTATAATTCCAGCAACTGGGGAGGCTGAAGCTGGAGGACTGAGTTCAAAGCCAGCCTAAGCAACTTAGCAAGGCCCTAAGCAACTAACTCCATGACACCCTGCCTCAAAATAAAAAATAAAAAGGGCTGGGGATGTAGTTCAGTGGTAAAGTGCCGTTGGGTTCAATCTCCAGCATCAAAAAAAAAAAAAAAAAGACACTGGTTTTTTTTGTCTTGTGTTTTGTCTTGATTGCAAACAGCATCTGTTCATGGTCATGGATTTTTTTTATATGTAATGCAAAGACACAACTAAACCCTTGTGTGGTAAAAATTTACCCCATTTTTTCTATCCATTCTGCCAACTGCAAAACTGGTAGAATGAGCTCTAATAAATGCTCTTTAGTGAAAGGAGAACCTACTCAAAAAAATTCATGGCTTTAGTCTTATCCATCCTTTTTTCTTTTTTGGTACCGGGGATTGAACTCAGGGGTACTCGACCACTGAGCCACATCCTCAGCTCTATTTTGTGTTTTATGTAGAGACAGGGTCTCACTGAGTTGCTTAGTGCCTCACCATTGCTGAGGCTGGCTTTGAACTCGCGATTCTCCTGTCTCAGCCTCCCAAAGTGCTGGGATTACAGGTAGTGCGCCACCGCACCCAACTTAGCCTTACCCATCCTTTATGGTTGTTCGATATGATTTTATTCAGTCTTTATGCCTGTAAAAGTCAAGTTACCTCAAAATCAAGTTTGCCACTTGAAATCTTTTTCTGCATCTCTTCCCAAAGTGGTACTTGGCCACACAGCTCTGGAGGCATCTGGTTCAGAACTTGTCTTAAGCCGAAGTCTCTGCCAACCCCACTTTGAATTTAAAATGCCAAATTGTCAAAGTCCATTAACTTACTCTGGGTTTAGAGGTGAGGAAAGCACTTTTCAGTGCCCAGTGCTGATTTAATCAGCATATTCAGTTTCACAAAAATATAAAGAATGACCCTGAATAGCATGGCACTTTCACCTCTGGCAGGCACTATCTTTCAGCTTGGGTCAAGATGGGTCTCTGATTATCACAGGTTGCACTTGGGTCAAAGCTCTTTGGCCACAAATTCACATTGAATCGTTAAAACCTGTGGCCCTGAAAGAGGTTATGTTGAATATGCTTGCTGAAACCTTGCTAAAGCTAACAAGGGTGTCCATGCCACAGTTCCTAGTCCTGTGGTCATCAAAACCCACGAGCTGGGCTGGGGTTGTGGCTTCGTGGTAGAGCACTTGCCTAGCATGTGTGAGGCACTGGGGCACTGGGTTCAATTCTCAGCATCGCATATAAATAAAATTAAAGGACCAGCTGGGCTTGGTGGTGCACACCGGTGATCCCAGCACTTTTTGAGTTCAAAGCCAGCCTCAGCAATAGTGAGGTGCTAAGCAACTCAGTGAGACCCTGTCTCTACATAAAACACAAAACAGGGCTGGGGAGGTGGCTCAGTGGTCGAGTGCCCCTAAATTCAATCTCCAGTACCAAAAAGAAAAAGAAAAAAGAATTAAAGGTCCATCAACAACAAAGGTTTTTTTAAAAACCCACGAAATGTTTATTTCCAATTTCTTTCTTGGACTTATCAAAGTGTGCCCCGTCTGGCGTTGAATGTTTAGTGTACAGAGCACGCACCTAGTATGTAGCTTCCCCCCAAAGGGCACTAAACTGACATCTGTCGAACGCAACACAAGGAATGGCAACTCCCCTGCCGAGATGCAGGAAATATTTACGAGACCTAAGCGAATAAATGCTATTTATGGCAGAATTACTAAGAAATCTGCTCAAGGTCTAGCGAGAGAACGAGGTCCACTCCACACGCCCTCACAAGGTGGTCTCTGGGAGTCTCCTAAGAACAGTGAAGGCGTGGGGAGGAGTGCCATGAACTTTGACCCCAGAGCAGTACAAACAAGACTGACCGCGCCCCAGGCGGGCCCGTGGGTAACTAAAGTTGCAAGGTCTTCCGCGTCTGAGGAAGCCCCGCCCCTCACCGTCCCGCCCACCGTCAACCCTGCCAATCCTCGGGCCCCATCGACCGCTCGGCTTCCCAGGCACTTCCAATCAAGTGACTATATCCGGCCTCGGTCCTGTGTTCCGCGATCAGGGAAAGTCAGCAGAGAGCCTATCGGAGCCGAGTGGGGGCGTGGCCAGAGGCAGGGGGCGGGCAGACTAAGAAGGTGGGGCGGAGCGCGCTCGGCGCAGTCGGGTGCGATTGGCCACCCCTGGCAGGAGCCGCACCTCGGACAGCAGCAGCGGCGGCCGCTGGAGGGTTGGTGTGGCGCGGGGCGGTGGGGTCCTGTGTGGAGAGTGGGGCGCCGCGCCGAGAGCGCGGGCGGAGGCTGCGCGCAGCCGGATCCGGCACCCGTAGACGCGACCCGCGGGTCCTCCCAGGTTCAAGCCGCGGGAGAGCGACTCGGGAACAAGTGCGAGAGGAAGCGGCGGCGGCGACGCCGGGCCGGGGGTGGTGACAGCAGGTCTAAGGTGAGTGTCCCCGGGTGCCGAGCGGTGACAGCGTGAGCCCCGGCGAGGAGACCCCGGGCGGAGTGAGGTCGAGGAGGACCCGGCCGAGGGGAGGTCCGGGAGAGGGGTTAACAGTGCGGTCTGTGGAGAGACCCCAGGAGGGACCGGGACAGCTGAATGAACGGGGACGTGGAGAGGGGCCAGGACGGCGGGGCCAGGGGACAGGTCCCCTGGAGAGCTCAGGGCGACGGGGCGAAGGATGGAGACCCCGACGGGGACGGGACAGGAGGGTTAGGAAGGTGTCCCCCAGAGGGACCGGGACAGCGGGGTGAGGGGAGTGGAGCCGGGAGGGACCGGGACAGCGCGGTGAGAGGAGGGGGTCCCCAGAGGAGCAGGACAGCGGGGTGACGGGAGAGGAACCCGGAGGGACCGGGACAGCGGGTCGAGGGATGGGCACCCCCAGAGGACCAGGACAGCGGGGTGCAGGGTGGGGACCTTCAGAGGGGCGGGAGCAGTGTAATGAGCGGAGGGAACCTGAGAGGGACCAGAGCAGCCAGGAGAGAGATTGGGGACCCCGAGAGGGGTCCAGAGTGAGTCTGCGGGAGGGGATCCAAAAGGGACCTAGACTGGGGTCTGAGAGGGGGCTCCCGAGACGGGCCGGGGCAGAAGTGTGAAGAGAGGACCCCAACAAGGCTTGGGACGGCGCGGTGAGGAGAGGGGACTCCGCGGGGGGCCAGGACAGAGGGGCGAGGGATGGGGACCCTGAGGGGCCCACACCGAGAGTGCGAGGGGAGCGGACCCCGAGAGGGGCCTGGGCGGCAGGAGCAGAGGAGGGGACCCGAGAGGGACCCGGGCAGGCGGGGGAACGCGGCGCCCAGGGCCGGCCTAGCGCGCAGGGGAGGACGGTGCCGCCGACCGGGTCGCGGGACCCTGGGACAGCGCGGCCTGGAGCCTGGGTCGGGGTCGCGACGTCGGGCGAGTGGGGACGGAGGGCAGCGCACACCGGGCCACGGACGCTGCTCCCAGGATCTGGAATCAGCGATCTTCCCGAGGGAAGAGTCCGGGGGGGACAGTGCGGAGCCGGGATTATGTAATGAAGCATCTCCCGAGCGGAACGCAAGGGCTGGAGGGGCAGGCGGACCGGTCTTGGAAAGATGGAGAGTTGGGCTGCCTCATCTCCGTTCGCCTGCGCCCACTCCTTTCCTAGAGTTGCACGTGGATACCTTGAAAATGGGGAATTCCTGACCCTAATGAAAAGTTGGAGGGGGCATCCTTTAACCCACCCCAAGAAGTTGAAAGGGAAAGGGATGCTTGTTGAGATCGAGCTTTTGGTTTAATTAGGTTGTTTATTTTGACTCTTGTATTTTCCTGGACTACTATTTTGTGGGGGGAAGGAGGGTTGGTTGGGTTTTCTTTTTTTTTTTTTTTTTCCATTTCAGTTCAGCGAAGAGTTAAGAAACTTTTTCGGGTTTGGCAGCATATCAGTATCAGTGTTTACAGTGCAGATTTAAAGGAACTACATACCAGGTTTGGAATTGGGGCTGTTTGACTTCGATGAGTTGGAGATAGTTGGAAGGTCAAACTAATTAAGAAGAGACGTTGGACTCCCTAAACTAATAGTACTTTCCAATTAGATGCCCCAAAACTACCGGGACTGAGGTTTAGGCATAATTCCAGGACAAACTGAAGAGAGAGATAAGCCTATTTAAACCAGACACTGTATGTACTGGTGGGAGGCAAGGTCTATGTCTATTAAAATGCTGAAACCAATAGTAGGAAGCAATAAGAGGTAGCAATTGAGGGGCAGCCTCCTACTTTGACAGATGTGAAAATTAAATAAATGACCAGGCTAATGGTTCATAGCAGTTGGGATATGTTAATATCACCCTAACTACATTTCAAATATTCTCTCAAATGCATATGCTTTATTATTACCAACAGTTTTGTATCTGAATTTTTAAAGATCTTTTCTCTATTCCTGTATCGCTTCTCCTCGCTTCTCTTTTTCATCGCTTTCTTTCTTTCTTTCTTTATTTTTAAAGAAACAATTTAGAAAATGGTGGTTTAGGGATGGGGGTGTAGCACAGTTGTAAAGCACTTGCCTAGCAAGTGTGAGGCCCTGGGTTCAATCCCCAGAATGAAAAAAGAAAAGAAAAAGATAATGGACAATGTAATACCATTTCCATTATTTAGAAATCTTCTTTGTTTCAGATTTAGAATGTGTCTCAATGGAAATCTTTTGCCTGTGTTCTTTAATGGACAACTTCAAGAAAAAGGAAGGAAGGAATGCTGTACTATTTCCCAAAAACATAATATAGAGCATTACCTATTTATTTGTTTACTTAGGTGCCTCGCTCAAGCTAAGGAAGTTTTCTAACCCTAAGCTATGGTCCCAGCTTTTAGATCTGCTATTTAAATCCAAGCCAAAAATTACTGAAGTCATTTTCATAGGGGTGATGATAAGCAGAGGACATGCTCTGAGTAGGGACTTTATTTGACATTACATCATGCAGAATAGTTCTTAGGTGGCTGCAGAGTGTGAAACTCAATGAAGTTATGAAAATTCCACTAACTATAAGATCTCTCTTGACAAGAAGTTAGGCCAACATGAGAAACAACAGCAGCAAGAGCACATTTAAAAATGAGATGCTACAAGATGTTTTGAGTGTAATTTTTTATATTAAATTTATTTTTCCAGAAAGCTAGGTAGAATTCAAGTAAAAATGAGGTCAGTTAACTCACAAGGTTATTTGGAAGGGGCACAGATTCATTATGAAGTGCATATAATGTATGAAATGGTCTGTGGAGGGTTTGGGGATCTCAGCTCCAATAATTCTACCAAGTAATAGACATGTTTGAGCAGATAAGTCATTTCACTGTCTTGTTAGCTCATTTTTGACTGGTATAAATGGTCGTTTCTGAAGACAAAACATTAAATTTATTTCCCTGTAAGAAAAGAAAGTGCTCTGATACTCCCCTGAGTGATTACTAAAGCAGTCATTTCAACCACATTACGCTATGGTATTGATCCAAAGATGATGAAGAGAGATTCATTGTAATAGAATTTTTAGTGATAAGAAGGGCCTATAATAACTTTATTCCCTGAAGGGGGAGGGGATGGGAGGGTAGGAATTTGGTAGGAATTTTTTTCTTTTGTTTCCAATAATAAAATGACACTATAAGAAACTATAAATATGTGAAATCGTTATACTCTGTTCATTTACATTATTTTCTTTTTAGTTGTAGTTGGGCCCAATACCTTTATTTATTTATTTTTATGTGGTGCTGAGGATCGAACCTGGTGCCTCCCATGTGCTAGGCAAGTGCTCTACCGCTGAGCTACAATCCCAGCCCTACGTTATTTTCTATCTAAAAATATGATCACAAGAAGAGATTAAGATGGAGCTTTACATTTCCACAGAATTTAAGTTCTTTTTGGTTCTTTAAGTGTTAGTTTAGTTAGTTTTCAGTCTTAGTTTAGCAGGATGCAAGGACTGCCCAGTAAATACAATAACCCATTTTACACTTTCTTTACACTTGAGTCCTATACAGTCAAACCATTGTAGTCTCAGAAACTACCTTGATATCTAAATTGGTTTAATGTTTAAGCCAACCTGAATAAACGTTCTCATTGCTTGCCAATATTCATGTTCATTGGTTTCAGTAGTACAGGAGAATGCATGAAAGCTAACTATTGATGCTTTTTTCTACATAGTCTTAGCTAAGAGCCTCTTTCCTTTGTAGTTTTTCCCCAGTTTTCATTTCTCCCCTCCCCACCCCCTCAAAGAATACAGACACAGGAAAGAAACAGTGAAGAAGAGAGAAAAAGATTCCACCTAAAAGTGTTTTGCGACTGGACTTTTTTCAATAAGAGATTTCTATCTGTCAGATTGTTTTTATTTTCTTGTGCCTGAAAATATTTTTAAATTTTTTTTTATAATTTGTTCTAATTAGTTATACTTGACAGTAGAATGCATTTTGACACATTGTACACAAATGAAGCACAACCTCTCCTTCCTCTGGCTGTATGTGGTGCAGAGTCACTCCAGTAGTGTGATCATACATGTATATGTGTAATAATGTGTGTCTCATTCCACCCCCACATTCTCTCCCCTCCCCTCCTCCCCTGACCAATCCAAAGTTCCTTCATTCTCCCCCCCCCCATTATGGATCAGCATCATTTATCAGAGAAAACATTTGGCCTTTGCTTTGGGGGGGTTGGCTTATTTTGCTTAGCATGATATTCTCCAGCTCCATCCATTTACTTGCAAATGCCACAGTTTCATTCTTCTTCAAGACTGAGTAATAGTCCATTGTTATACAATGCATTTTAACTTAAGGAAAACAAATTAAACATTTGTGATTGGTCTAATTTTCCATTTAATTAGTTGCCGTTTGTAAGGATATGTTAAAAGTTTGTTCCTCAGTAAAAAGAAACATGTTTCTCAGTAAAAGAAACATGAATTTATCCATCAACTATAATGATAGTTTAGTTATAGTTAAGGTAGATTTGTGGGTCAAATTCAAAAAATAACTACTAAAATTAGTTATGATAACCAGTAAGAATTAAATTGATTGCCAGGCATAGTGGTGCACACCTATAATCTCAGCAGCTGGGGAGGCTGAGACAGGAGGATTGCAAGCTCAAAGCCAGCCTCAGCAACGGCGAGGCGCTGAACAACTCAGTGAGAACCTGTCTCTAAATAAAATACAAAAATAGGGCTGGGGATGTGGCTCTGTGGCCAAGTGCCCCTGAGTTCAATCCCTGGTGTCAAAACAAAAAAGAAATTGATCAATTTCATTGTTCCAGCTTTATGTTGTTAAAGTTACATAAATATAAATTAACCTAATATATTTTTTCTGTCCAATCTGAGATTTGTTAGCGATATTAAAGTATGAAGTCTTCATAAATTATTTTTATTTTATAAGGTAAACAGCTACTTTGTTGGCAACAGAATCACTTAGAAGGCAATTTGTTACAACAGGTCAGTCTCCCAACCAATTGTCAGCTGTTTCACAAATACACGTTTTTCATCCACAGAGTGAGTGAAAAAGGAAGATGGCTTGGAATAAGTGTTTAACACCTAGTGAAACCTACTTCCTTTAACCAAAGAGATGTGAACTGGGGGGCGTGATTCTAATAATGGGAATTTACTTACTGGAGTCAAGTGTTTGGGCCCTTTTACTTCACCTCTGGCCTCATTGAAATGATGGGTAGCAAAATCAACCCCATCTTATATGTTTTATTTCAATATTGTCATCAAAGTACTCATTGGGGGCTGGGGTTGTGGCTCAGGGGTAGAGCACTTGCCTAGCACGTGTGAGGCACTGGGTTTGATCCCCAGCACCACATAAAAAAGTCAACCAATAAAATACAATTTTAAAAAGTTTAAGTAAAACTAGTACTTGCCGGGCACAGTGGCGCATGCCTGTAATCCCAGCGGCCTGGGAGGCTGAGGCAGGAGGATCGTGAGTTCAAAGCCAACTTCAGCAACTTGGAGAGGCCCTGAGCAACTCAGTGAGACCCTGTCTCTAAATAAAATACAACATAGGGCTGAAGATATGGCTCAGTAGTTGAGTGCCCTGAGTTCAATCCCTGGTACCAAAAAAAAAAAAATACTCATTGGAAGAGCTCAATTTCTTTCCAGATCAAACTGGGTCTCTATGCTGTAAGTATTTATTCTTTTTTTTTTTTTTTAATATTTTTTAGTTATAGATGGACTCAATGTCTTTATTTTGTCTATTTATTTTTATGTGGTGCTGAGGATTGAACCCAGTGCCTCACATGTGCAAGGCAAGCGCTCTGCCACTGAGCCACAACCCCAGCCCAAGTATTAATTCTTAGATGTTTTGCATTCTGTCTAATGACACTGGCTTCTATCCATAGAAATCAAGGTTATGACAATTCAGATACATTTTATTCACCCATTACAAGAGATGGCACTAATCAAGACAGAATGCTTTCTTAAGTAAACTAATATCCTCATTAGTCTTATAAGTAGATATACTAAACAGAATCACAGTTCATGTCCAATTTTCCATTCTGTTGTGAACTGTAACCTTTACTTTTTGAAGAGTGAGTAGATAAATACACAAATAGTTTCAAAGGCCATATAAATGTGGTTTTAAAATGATCTAGGTCAAGATTTAATAGGAGAGACATATGCTTTCTATACCTTTATGCCTCCATTGCCTCTGCCAGCTCTTCAGCCATTGTATACCGGTCCTCTGTTTATGTTGTGTTCATCATTTACTAGCTTGTGAGCACTTTGAGGACAGAGATGGGTTTTATCCACCTTTGTATCCCCCACACCAAGTATAATGCCAAGCACAAAGTGTGGAGGATGCACAATCAATGTGAACTGAATGAGTGAGTGAATTAATAGATTATGTTTCTGGGCACATGATTTCTAATCCTTATTGAGGGCTTTTAATTAAATAAAAGAGTATTAAGAGAATGGCAATACCTTTGGAATAGAAGCATAAATGTTAGCACTATAAATCTACTGCATGAAATAGCATGATACAATGTAAAGACAGAAGAACCTGAGACTGGAAAGACATATGCACCTTTTTGGGCTCTGTTACTATGTCAGCTGCCTGACCCTGAGTAAGTTCCTTTTAAGGCTTAAAGCTCTCAATCCCCTCATCTTTAAAATAAGAATATACAGGGGCTGGGATTGTGGCTCAGCGGTAGAGCGCTTGCCTCGCATGCGTGAGGCCCTGGGTTCGATCCTCAGCACCACATACAAAGCAATAAAATAAAGACATTGTGTCCATCAACAACTAAAAAAAAAAATCTTTAAAAAAAAAAAAAAGAATATACAAACTTCTTGGGATTCTTGGAAGTAATGAATGAAGTGATTTATGTAAAGTGCCAAGCACAGTGACAAACATATGGGAATTGCTTAACAAATGGTCACTGCTTCTTATTTTACTCAATTGAAACAGTTGTTTATTGCTATTTTTCTTCTACTTCCAGTATCTAATGCTTTGCTAAATCCCACGGCTCCTGACTCCAAAAAGAAAGATGAATAGATTCACACATCGGTTAACCGAGACTCAGAGGGTAAATGACGTCCCAGAGTCACACAGACAATGGCGATCAGACACATGACCACTATGACCTAGGTCTTCTTTGGGTTTTTGTTGTTGTTGACATGCTGGGGATCAAACACCCAGGGCCTGGTGCATGCTAGGCATACTCTACCACAGAGCACACCCCTAGCCCTATATCTGGTTTTTCAATAAGCACATCTTCCACCCTTTACCATCCAAGTAGGATCCAATAAAGGCCTTAATAAGGTACTATGGAAGGATGGCTGTGACAATTTCCCAATCTCCTTTTCTTTTTTGTCCTTTCTATGTACACTCGTCTTCTCTTATTCTCCCTAAAATACAGCTCTGATTTTGTCATTCACATATTCAAAACCTTTCATAATTTCTCATGGCCTACTGAATTCCATACAAATCTATCAAACCATTTTTAGGTTCCTGTCACCCCAGTTTATTACACACACACATATATATACTCATATATGCATATATCCTAATATGTGTGTATATATATTCTTAGATATACTTATGCATGTGATTATATATGCACATGTATACATCCATATTTATGTATGTGTGCATATATGCATATATATATCATATATATATATTTATATATGCATGTCCTTGCCACAATTAGACTGGCCTGCACGTCTTTGTTCCTGCCCTTTCTTTTGCCTGATGCCTTCTGTTCCTCATTCTCCAGGCCTGCCTCTAATGCCATATTTTAGGAGCCTTCTCTAATCATCCTCCTTGCTGCTTTTTCCTTTGGATTACCTGAGTATTTGATCTGTGCTTTTCCTCATTACATGCTATTCTGTCTGATAGCACACTGTAGGGTTTGTACTTGTCTTAGCCTTCCCAGATGTCCATCTTCCTGATGTTAAAAAGACAGTATCTTACACATTTAACAAGTGCCTTGCAAATGGCATCTTAATTGTTTTACGTTTAAATATTTTCAGTTCAAAATGATATTTTTTAAAAATTTCTTTACTTGTTGATGGACCTTTATTTTATTTATTCATTTTTATGTGGTGCTGAGAATCGAACCCAGTGCCTCACACGTTAGGCAAGTGCTCTACCACTGAGCTACAACCCCAGCCCTCAAAAAAATATTTAGTTATATAAATAATTATAAAACAAAGGCATTGCTGCCACTGAACATAACATACATCATTCCTAAGGGAAGAATTCACTTCAAACCCTGACAGTTGGTAAATTGATGCCCGTGATATTAAATATATGTAAACTTGTAAACTTGTATGCTCACTTTTAGCATCGACAATATTCCCTAAAGTGCATTTTGACTCTAGTGTTTAGGATTTGTTATTTTATTTCCTTAGGTGATGGTTTTATTAGATGGGTCTTTGGAATTTTTGCTTTCCTTCCTCTGGGTATTAGCAATAAATGAAATAAGATTGCAAGAGAGATAGTCATTGACTTGAGTCCATCTGGAAAAGCTTAACACTCTGATCTTCCAAAGCAAAGCAAAGCACCTCACTTTGTGGTGTAAGCAGTTTGCAATGGCACACAGATAAACTTACTGTTGTTCCCATCTTTCCTATTGAATTCTTCTGCATAGCACCTTCTGATATACCAGATATGTTGTCTGTCTGAAATTCCTGTAGTGGAATTTAGGGTTCCTGAAGATAGAGATTTTTGTTTCATTCATTGTTGTAGCCCTAATTCACAAAACAGTGCCTAGCATGTAGTCGCTTAGTAAGTATTTACAATGACTAATAGAGAAATTTGGCTTTGGGAATTCCTCCAGTTTGTTAACTAAAACAGGTTTTGTTATTTTAAACATTAAGGAAGAAGGTTCAAGGTGGTCCATGATAGCTAGAAAGAATACAGTGTATCTGTACACTTTACTCTGGGTTTTACTTTGTTTGCTTATTCTGGTACCAGGGATTGAACTAAGGGCCTAGCACATGCTAAGCAGGAACTCTACCATTGAGCTGCATACCCAGTCCTTTATATTTTATTTTGAGACAGGGTCTTGCTAAATGGCCCAGGCTGGCTTTGGATGTGTGGTCTCCTGCCTGGGCATCTCAAGAAGCTGGGATTTCGTGTTTGAATCACCACACCCGGGCTACATTCATTTCCCTTGAGCAGCCTTGAATTTGCTATATTATAATTTTGTTGAATGCAAATAAAAAGTCATTGCTACCATCACACCATACATCCAAGATGATTGTGTCTCAGTCTAGCTAAAACCTAAGAAAACTATTCTTTGTAACAAAGTCTAATAGAAGCTTGATGACATGGCCTTAGGCATTAAAGACTCATAAGACCAAAATAGTAATAAGATTCGGTACAAGAGCATTATCCCTTTAAACATTTCACTTGTTTTTCTTAGACGCTGATATTGACCCTGAAAATTGGTCAAATCAAGCTTCTGATGTTAATTTGGGGTTGTTATCAGTTTTCTGCATGTACTAGTAATTGGGTTTGAAATGTTTTAAGCCTGAATTAAAAGAACTTAGTCACTGGTGACTCATGGTGAGAAGTTTTTCCCTTTCCCTGCTGGAGCATACGCCATTGCCTCCAACATGTTTTTTTTTTGAAAACATAAAAATTCTTATTTTTACGTACAAGGTTCTGGAAAGGTTCTTTTAGCCTTAAAGCGGCAGCTTTAATTTCAAAGCTTTTTAGTAGTAAGTGCTAATTACCATTGGCTTTCCAAATTTCCAAACAAATTTCTTTAGTCTCTGCTTTTATGAAAATGTTCTCATTATATACAAAGGCCTTAACAGTCCACTAGATGGTATGTGAATGACCACCAAGACTCAGTTTTGTTCATTATATTCTAGTGTCCAGAGCTGTGCTTTGCACAAAGGGAACAAGGATTTGAGTGAAGTCACATACATTGTTAATAGTGCACCTTGAAAAACATCATGAAGCCAGGCATGGTGGCACACGCCTGTAATCCCAGCACTTTAGGAGCTGAGACAGGAGAATTGTGAGTTCAAAGCCAGCCTCAGCAACAGCGAGGCGCTAAGCAACTCAGGGAGACCCTGTCTCTAAATAAAACAAAAAAATAGGGCTGGGGATGTGGCTCAGTGGTTGAGTAACCCTGAGTTCAATTCCCAGTACCAGAAAAAAAAAATCATGAAACCCTGTTAAAGTAGGTTTCTTCCAGCCCTTTGAATTAGGTAATCACCAATTCCTAACCAGCCTAGTTTGAGAAGCTCTCAGCATTATCCCTAGGTAGTTCTACCTTCTGTCCTGATGTTCCAAACATGGGTTGTGTCAACCTTAAGTCCCCTTTAGCGGATCACTTCTGGAAGCACAAAGCAGCACCGCCCAGAGGCGCCCGCACCTGTGAGAGCCAATGGGCGGTGCAACAGGAAATGCTTCAGCTCGCAGGGCTGATAGTGTGCAGCACCCTCGCGCTTTCTATCTGCAGTTCCTTACTGTATGAGGTTTCTGGAAGCTGCTTTTTTTTTTTTTTAAGTAAATATATAAATTTAAGAGAGAACTATAGATTTGAAAGTTAAGATGTGAGGTTATTTGCCTTTTCTTCATTACCAAGGAATGGGTGAGTTGTCCTTTAATTTCTTTTTCCTTCTAACACTGTATCCTGTGAAATGTTACTCTAGCATGTGTGTGTGGGGGGGAGTGCATAAATGTAAAATAATTAGAACTTAAACCGATATTATTATCAATAACAGTAACCCATTCTGATATTTATATGCTACCATAGCGGTAAACATAGATAAAATATCATAGATTTTTACGTAAGATTTGTTTAGCTTGAGCAAATTTTTCTCTTTTAAAGGGATTAGGAGGAAGGTTCTGGAAAAGGTTTTTAGAAAATTCTTTCCAAAATGTTGAAATATAAAGCTGCATAAAATGCTGTTGATGTTAACTGTCTGACCAGGAAGTACTCTAAGTCTCACTTATAAAACTAAGTGCCTATCATAACTTCCTTTCTCGGGATGAAGGTGCTTGATAGCCTACTGGTGTTCTCATAACTTGAGCAGTTCAATTTTATCTTTCCTGTGAGTAAGAGGCAGCTGTTTAAAGAAAGCCATCTCTGGGGTAGACTTAATGATTGCTATGGTTAAATAAAGAATTTTTACAGTTTTTCGTATGTTAGGTTGGAAATAATAGAAGATGCATTTGAGATGATCGACTGTGGGTAAGCTTAGTTGCAATTCTTACTTTCAATGTTTTATTGTGAATATGGTTTGTGTCTAAGCATTGTGAATAAGCAGGAGTAAACTCCCTGTTGAATTTCATGTGAATATTTATGGCCTTAGCCCAAAGTCCAGTTGGGCACAATCAGCTTCAAAAGGCATTGAATTTATGACCTCTATTTTAATTTGTAGCCTGATATTCTACAAGTGTCAATTTTTTTAAAATTCAGGCTTTTAAAATTTTTTCTTTCTTTTGGATAAGTAAGGTAAATGCTGAATGCCAATAAAAAATATCAAAATCTTAGCAGAAGACTAAACAAAAAAAAATTTAAATGCTAAAGATCATCTTTATTAAATGAATGCAGTTTATGCTGATGAATGATATTATTACTTTAAAACATATTTCAAAATTAAGCCACTCAAAATGTTCAAATATCCATCCTAGAGGTCTTTAAAAATATCATACTTCCTATTTGTATTCTCTCGCAGAAAAAAGAAAATACAATAGAAAGCAAGGGAGTTTCTTGAATATAATACCAAATTTAGAGACAAAAATATTGGAGCATTTACTCATATTTACTTTGTTTTGTAATTTTTTTTATCATTTTAACACATAAGGTTACTTATTAAAGTATGAAAATATTATATGTAATTATAATGCACCAATAAAAAATGTGGAAAGTGGGAGGAAGTATGAAAATAGCCATGAGGAAACTAATAATTTATAGGACCACTCTAATTCATAAAATGAAATTAGATGAAGTAGACAAGTAGATGACTTTTTTATTTAACATCTTATAGTTTGTACGTTTTTAAAAGCTAATGCAAAACATTCTATAAAGTGGGAAAGCTGTTTTAATAGTTTCTTCACCAACTTTGCTAGGCTTTTAGAACAAGGTTTAAATGACATGCTTAAGCCAACATGTAACCCTGATGTCCCGATTCCTAATATTTTACATGTTTTATGGGTAAATGAACTCTTACGATTATACAGAGGATGCGTTTTCATTCAGAAGTCATTACAGTGGCTATTACTCATTGGGAGGGGGAGGAGCTATCTAATGCATAAAAAAGGAAATTTAAAATTTCCAATAATCCTCAAAATGTGATGAATGTAGCATGTGCTTTTTTTTTTTTCTCAAGATGTATGACTGTCAAAGACTTAACAGTACAAATTATGGCAATTTCAGTTTTCCTAGATGGGGCCTTTTGTGATTATCTTTAGATTCCCAGTCCTCAGGGATCCGAGTCGTAGTTTGGGTGGGGGAGGAGCAGAGGAAGTGGGTGGTGCTTCACAGTGACAGATTATTGCAGATTATATGGCTGCCTGCCAAAAAACGCCACCAGTCAAAGGGAAAAGTGGAAGTTACTAACTGCATCCTATTAATTTGTGCATGTTTTTTTAACCAGTTGTAACAGTTCCTTGGTTTCTCACACTCCTAAGTGACTTGACATGTGCTTAATCTTCTGTTCTCTAGTTTCCCGTGGTCATATTCCTTATCTCTGGTCTGCAAAGATCACACTGACCCTTTTGTGGAAGGTCACGTGTTGGCAGAAAAAAAGAAGGGGGGAGGGGAGGCAGAATTTAAAACCACAACTGCTTTATTTTCTATTTCAGAGTGTTGCAGAATTAAGATGTAAGGATGTCCCATCACATTCAGTACATTACAGAAAATACTAAAAAAAGAAAAGAAAAAAAAGTAATCACCTCCTGTGAAGGAGTTTGTAGCTCTAGATTGTTCTGGTTCAGTTCAAAATTGAGATTCTTACTGTTGCAACATAAAAGGAAGCTTTGTGGAGGAAATATGTCATCCATGCCCAAATGCATAAGGAGGGAATTACAGTGGAGAGTTATTTTTAGAAGTGTCTTATGAATATATTTTTTGTACTGAGAAGTGTCTTTAAAAGGTTAGTTTACTGGCAGGAGTTACACAAAATTGCTCAGGTCACTGGATAATCTAAAAAAATACTTTTAAAAGAATTTTCATGTTACCAACCAGCCTAATTCATCTGGCTGATCTAAGTAGCAGCATTATTTATTTATTTATTTATTGGTACTGGGGATTGAACCCAGGGGCACTTAACCCTGGAGCCACATCCCTTGCCCTTTTTAATTTTTATTTAGAGACAAGGTATCACTAAGTTGCTTAGGGCCTCACTAAATTATTGAGGCTGGCCTCAAGCTTGCTATCCTCCTGCCTCAGCCTCCCAGGTTGCTGGGATTACTGGTCTGCACCCCTGCACCTGACAGCATTTTTGTTGTTGTTGTTAATGTAACCAAACTGAGGATATTGAGATCCTATCAATATCATCAAATACTAATGTAATATAAATTATCCTGCTGAAAGAAGGGACAGTAAAACTCCCAATTCATGGTGGGGCCACACTCCCTTCCCGAAGAGGGTACAGTGTTTTCAACTGAAGGAGTCAGGTCATCTGCCATTTGTGTCCCTGACAATGCAGCTCTTTGATCTGGTGCCCCTCCCTGGCTTACGCAGTGAGCTGCATATCCAGCTTCCTTATATTTCTTACTTTTGGTTTTGGTCCCATACATCTGGAGTTGGCACCATAACAGTTTACAGGAGCATGACTGATGAACATGCCTGCCCTCTGCTAGTTCTGTGACCTTGCACACATCCCTTTAACGTCACCGAAACCTCAGTGTCTTCAACTAGCAACTGGACATTAACCATAGTGTCTACCTTACACAATTGTTGTGGCAATTCAGTGAAATAATGTTTGAAAAGCACAAAGTTGGTCACACAGTAAAGGAAGAGCTCAGTGAGTGAGGATGGTTGTGCTCCCTTTTGTTATTTTTGGCTATTCCAGTCCTCACTCGCAGCTCCACCAGAAAATGATCATAAGGACAGAGAGAGCAACACATGGAATCATGCACAGTCAATAAGACCAGCGTCATATAACAGAAATATTTAGGGAATACCACAGGAGCACCTGTGTGACATCGGCAAGTGTGCCACTCCTCTGACTGCTCATTCTAAGGGGGTAGCAGAAAGGGGGCTATTGGCTGTAGATTTAATAATTATAGTCAAAATGGTTATATGGTCCAACATATTTAGCTTTAGCAACATTTTTCCTCTGTTTCACTTAAGAGAACTTCCTCCCAGTGTGATAGGACTCAGGAAATCAACATGGTAAAGTTTTTTTTTTTTTAAGTTCATTTTTCCTATAGTGTGTGTGTATGTATGTGTGTGTGTGTGTTCATTTTCTTCTGAGCAGACCACTATCAGATAAAGTTAGGACTATGTCTTAAGATCAGCTAAAAAACAAGTTTTTGTTCTTCGTCTTGGTGGAACCAGACAACAGAGAATATATATATGTTTGAGCATAAAGAAGAATGTTTTTCTGTTTCCACTCTGCATCTCTGGGAGTTACTGTCCTGTAATGGGTCAGTTAGCTTTGCTCATGAATTGAAAACAGTACGGCTAATTCTTATAGAAGCAAATTTTTATGGAACGTGTTAGCAAAGCAGATGTAAAATTTGGGGGACACCTGCAATAAATTGACTAAACCAAACAATGAAACTGCCTATATCCCACTTGAAAAATGTTTAGCTTTGTGAACACATTTCTAGCGTTTGAAATTTCTTGGTGTTAATCTGTAGTATAACCCTTTTGCCTTATGGCCTGTTCCTGAATTAGTCTGTCTTTTCCCCATTTCTGATAGCCCCTAACTTTATAGTCTCCACATTGCCACCCAGATACCCTGTATATTTGTGTCCCTGTCCTGTTCAGACCCTCATGGCCTTGTTACTGGATTACCACACACGCCCCTCTTCATTTCTGTTACCAATGCTTTCTGAATAACCTTCTTTAAAGCTGCTTCCAGCGGGTCACTCCCCTGTGCAGAGAACGGCAGTGTTGGCCATTTTCCACCACATTACCTCTACTCTCTTCTGCCTCACTTTCAACGCTCTTCCTAATCTGTCCCCACACTGTTCATCTCGCTTTCATTTCCTGTGTTCTTGGGCCCATCCTTGCTGTTCCTTTTTTTTTTTTTTTTTTGGCACCAGGGATTGAACTCAGGGGCACTCGACCACTGAGCCACATCCCCAGCCCTATTTTGTGTTTTATGTAGAGACAGGGTCTCACTGAGTTGCTTAGTGCCTCGCTGTTGCTGAGGCTGGCTTTGAACTCACAATTCTCCTGATTCAGCCTCCCAAAGTAGATTATAGGCGTGCGCCACTGTGCCCAGCAGCCAGGATATTTTTAATTGCACAAAGCAATGAACAAAAAATGTGTGTGGTGTCATATGTCATTTGCTGTTATATCTTCACTCATGTCAAAATCTTGAATACAAGGACCTTATCTTACGGTTATATCTTTCATAGTTCCTATCATTAGTATCCACCATTGGAAGGGAGAGAAGACAAAGTAGATCTATTCCATTGGGTCCATCTGATGTCAAGTCAGTAATCCTGGTGATACTGAAACGACCGGGATATTTTTCCAAACTGGGCCAAGTTTATCATCTCATTTGCAGAAGAAGGAAGAAGATGTAGTATTTGGTTATAGATTGATATGTTTGCTTTTCTTTATGAGAACCTATGTGTGTGTGCAAATAAGTACATGGACACACACATACATATATTATTTTGTTTATTTCTTTTTTGGGTGCCTGATATTGAATCCAGGTCCTTGTACATGCTAAGCATGTGCTCTACCACTGAACTGTATCCCCAACATTGTGTCTGTGAAGGGATACTGAAATTAATTGTAAATGAACACTGCCTTGCCTTCAAAAAAAAAAGAAAAGAAAAGAAAAGAAAAAGAAAACCCAATCTGCTCGAGAACTCTATTAAGGGAAGGCAAAGTACAGATTAAACATAGGAATGCTTGTTACTTCAGTTGGGTGTTATTGCTTCAATTATCAATCAGTCATCTATCTTTTAAAATACATTCCTTTGTATTGATTCCAAAGAGCATTTAGGACACCCAGATAAAAATAAAAACCCTTAAAGTGCACAATGGTTAAGAACATAGAGGCACTGTCTGGTTAATGCTTTGGATTTGCATTCATGTTTGGTTTTAGATGCAGCCAGTAACACCAGGCCCCTTGTTCATTTATTCAGTGAATAGTGATCATCTACTTGTGTCAGGCCTTGTGCTGGTTCTGAATAAGACAGTCTTTACCTAATTAATAAGCAGAAAATTAATCTATTTGGCTAATGCAGTGCTATAAAGACCATATGATACTAGAAAAAACCACACAGAAAGGGCACTTAATTTAGTTGCTTAAACTGATATGAAAATTCCTTTTTAAAAATTCCTGGTTAGCCTCAAACATACCTTGTAAAATAAGACCAGACATTAACTCCACAGTTTAGACAACAATAACAACAGTCGCTGATTATCAAGCTTTTAGTTATGCCAGATATTGCAATATGTGCTTTAAGTGCTGAATATCTCAGCATCTATGGCTCCTTCTCTGTGTAGACACACACATGCGCATGTGCGTGCACACACACTTTATAGGGATGTGCTGTGATATTCAGAGATGTTAGGTGTTTGCCCAAGGTCAATAGTAGAACCTAGATTTGAACTCAATCCTGGGCCTGTGTTCATTGCTATGGTACCATGCTTCCTCTTGTGTTTTTAAGATTCATCCATGTTGCGGCATGCTTCAGTATTTCATTCTTTTTATTGCAAAATAATATTCCGTTGTATGGATATACCACATTCTGTTCATCTCTCACCAGTTGATGGGCTATTAGAGTTCTTTCCATTTTTGGCAATTATGAATAATGCTGCTGTGCATATCTGTTTACAAGTTTTTGTGTGAACATGTTTCGTTCTCTCAGGTATAATTCAAATGAAAAGGCCTTTAAATGATTTCTTTTGAGTCATTTGTTCAGCATCTCTTCACACACAACACACACACAATATTGTTTATTTAGCTGATTTATTTGCTAGATCTTTTCTTCAGAAATAAAACAGAGGCAGATTTAAGTTCAGATGCTGGACAGGTGTTCTTTAATTCCAGATAAGTAGTCTGAATTTAACATTGCCCGCTACCTTGAAGGCAAAGTAGAGAACAAATAATGATGACTCTGACTGCTGGTCATATTCAGTGAAATGAAATGAAGAAATGATCATGTCCTTTAAAATTAAGGCATAGGGGCATCAATGCCATCAAGAAGTCGTCATGTATTTTCTATACATGATATATAATGCCAGTCAGTTTTTCTGCAGATGGGGGGGGGGCATAATGTATTTTTTAGCCCCATTCAGACATTGTGAACAAGTGTAGCATGCTTAAGGACAGGGACAAATCAAAGGCCTTTGAATCACGTACCAAGAGGTTTGAACTTTGAACAGTAGATAGTGGGGAGCCATTTAAGATATTTGAATAGAAGAGACTGATGCCATCAGAGCCTTTGAAAGATTACTCCATAGACAGTTTGTAGAAGGACTTAAAGGAAGAGAGAGATGGGGAACGCGAACTTGGACTGGTAATGAGTTTCCAGAACTAGGGCAGCCTCAGTGGAAAAAAAGAAAAGCAGCTTGTGAGAGATTTATTGAGGGTATTAAGAGCCTGGGAGCTGAAAGCACAGGAGTGAATCAGATGAACAAGAGGAAGTATAGCAAGAAGAGCCCAGCACAGATGTTTGTGTTAAGAGGTGAAGGAAGGAGGACTAGTTAGCAGGAGGTTGGAAAGGAATTCAGTGCCACCAAATCAAGAAGCAAGAGCCTTGCAAGGAGGTGCTGCCTTAAGGTTACAGAAGGCAGGACCCCAGGAGAATCCTCCTTGGCTTTGGAGATGAGGAGGCTGGAGCTGGGGAGCCTGTGAGTCCCAGAGCATCTTCCCCTCAGGGAGAATTCCCCCTTCTTCCCTCAGTAAACCATCCTTGAGCAGCCTCCAGGCCAGAAAAGAAGGGCGGCTAAGGAGGAAACAACTGAAGATTTAAGAAAAACAATGAAAGGAGAAGGTCAAGAGATAGAGAATTAAGAGGCCAGTTGTTCTTATTTTGAGGTATTTAACTGGAAAAGGAGAGGATGGGATGAAGACATTAAATATTACAGAAATTTCAAGGTGAATGGAGGAAAGTTGAGGAAGCTTATGGTGAACGGCTTCTGTGTAGAATTTATACTATTACTGCTGCTTGTTTGGCGGGGAGGGGCGTGTATTGTTTTGTATCTTGGTACCTGGGATTGAACCCAGGGGCGTTCAACCACCGAGCTGCATCCCCAGCCCTTTTTATTTTCTATTTTGAGACAGGGTCTCACTAAGTTGCATAGAACCTTGCTAAGTTGCAGAGGCTGGCCTCAAACTTGTGATCCTCCTGTCTTAGCTTCCCAAGGCACTGGGATTACAGGTGTGAGCCAACACACCTGGAGTATTATTGCTATTGAGTAGTACTACAGATAGACTAGTGAGAATTAGAAAATACCTTATATTACCTCAAGG
The DNA here is from genome assembly GCA_004024805.1 of Geosciurus inauris. Taxonomy (NCBI): domain Eukaryota; kingdom Metazoa; phylum Chordata; class Mammalia; order Rodentia; family Sciuridae; genus Geosciurus; species Geosciurus inauris. The sequence goes on from PVHX01007678.1 coordinate 50,373, forward strand.
ATATATAGAAAGATTCAACTCTATCCTCCCATCCTATATAAATATTTCATTCTTTTGGTAATGTATTGAACATATCTTTGCTCATGCATTTAAATGTGTTGGCTCCTAAAAGCACGGTCACAGGATACAATTACATGCACTACTAGTTAGGCCCATTGAGTACAGGTTTCTTGTAATTACTCAAGGTGTGCATTTGAGGGCTAATGATAATGGAAAGTCAAGTACAGTATTTTGTTTAAAAGTTAGTTCATAATCCTCAGTTTAAAGTTTTTATACAGCTGCTTTTTTCCTTCTAAAAGATGTTCCCAGGGGGAGTGCTCTGTTCACCAGGGACAAAATATATACCCCAAAGGCACACCCCCAGCAACCTGTCTGCTTCAGCCACACCCTAACTACCTAGAGTTAATACCCATTTCATCCATATCAGTGGTGACACACACACATACAAGCTGCAAAAACACAATATATCAGTTATCTTTTTTAAGGTATGTAGTATGATGTAGTGATGTATCTACATTGTGAAGTGGTTGCCACGGTGAAGCTAATTAAAATATTCATCACACAGTTACATTTTTTTGTGGTGAGAACACTTAAAGTCAACACTTTTAGCAAATTTGTTACTGCTCACATCCTCCATTGTTACTACTCTTTGTATTTTCCTTATTGATTTGGAAGAAAAATTCCTTTCATGTTATAGAAAGTAATTCTATGTGATGTGTGCTGTATATCTCTTTGTGGCTGGTATTGTTTTTTGGCTTTATCTTGTACAGAAATTTTAATACTGATATGGTCAAAATGAATGATTTCTCCTTTAAATTGCGTACATTTTAGATTTTCTTTGAGATATACTTTCTTACACTAAAATTGGAAATGTATTCTTTTTATTTTTAAGTAAAATTTTAGGAGTTTGCTATTCAAAAAAAAAAAAAGATGGTCCCAAATAATATTTTGTGTTTTCTGTAGAATATTAACTTATTAGTAATCTGTTCTATAGTGTAGCAGGCACTGTGATAACATCTGTAGAAGTAATGATGTATATGTATCACTTTGAAATTATAAATTCCTTTTCTTCAGAAGTTACAAAAATCAGTTCCTTATTAGTCCTGGAGCTGGGAGTTCCTAGTAAGAAGCCTGCTGAATGCAGATGTTGAAGCTAAGATCTCCCTTGTTCCCCTTAGCTCTTTTTTAATCTCTGCAAAAAAAGGGAAGTTCCTAGCTCTTCTTATTTTTTTTTTTTTTTGTACCAGGGATGGAACTCGGGGGTACTCGACCACTGAGCCACATCCTCAGTCCTATTTTGTATTTTATATAGAGTTACTTTGCACCTCGCTTTTGCTGAGACTGGCTTTGAACTTGCAATCCTCCTGCCTCAGCCTCCTGAGCTGCTGGGATTATAGGTGTGCACCACTGCACCTCGCTCTTCTTATATCTTTTTTAACTACTGTACAAGTAATGCATTATTTTTGCAAAATTATCAATAGAAAATACATGTGAGCAATTAAAACATAAAAATTATATTCTATTCCCAGATATACTCTGACATGTAACTTTCCAGACTTCTGTTTCTAGATCAAGTATTTTTTTAAATTTTTTTTAGTTGATGGGTCTTTATTTTACTCATTTATTATTTATATGTGGTGCTGAGGATCAAACCCAGTGCCTCACGCATGCTAGGCAAGCGCTCTACCACTGAGCTACAGCCCCAGCCCCTAGATCAAGTATTTTTAAAAATAGTATTTAGGATGAGTTCTATTACACACATTGTTTTATAAGTTGCTTTATTTCATTTGAAGAGAATATCACCATATCAACAAATATTCATCTTTCTACCTAAAAATATACTTCTACCAATTCATTTAAAGCCTGCAGTGATGTGTAGATATTCAAGGTGGATTTTTTTTCCCCACAGTCACTGTTCTTGCAAAGTGTTCTAAATACTTCCTTGGTCATTCTCTCTATCTCCAATAGAGACTCTAGGTTTCTTTCCAGTCACGAGAAGATTCTAGGACAGATAGATCATGAGAGTGTGGTTTCTAGGAACTTTTTTTTTTTTCTTTTAAGGAGGGCGAAATAATGCCATTATTTCCTTGTGTGTCCTGACAAAGGCACTCATTGTGTCCCCTTTTTTCTCCACTCACCAGAAACAAGCCAGTTTCTGCCAATTCTATCCAGTAGCAAGGACTTGAAGGGATGCCTACATATCTCCCTGAACACGTGGCTCTCTGCTCAGTCTTCATGTCTGCTGTAGAGCAGCTCCAGCTCTGCTTTAGCTATACCACTTCTCCTAGATTGTCCCCAGCCCTCCTTCCTTCCTCTTCCTCTTCTTCTTCTTTTAAATATTTTTTAATCGTCAATGGACCTTTATTTTTTTTTTTTATTTACATGGTGCTGAGAATTGAACCCAGTGCCTCACACATGCTAGGCAAGCGCTCTACCACTGAGCCACGACACCAGCCCCCTTCCTTCCTCTTCTATTTCAACCTATTCTGATTCTTCTGTTGTTAGTGTTCACGTTTTGCACTCAAATCTCACGGTTATGAGCCCCTCAAGATTGTCACTCAGCATGAGAAATGTTGGATGTATCCAAAGTAACCAATAACTACAGACTTTCAGTTAATGAATATTCTTGCTCATTATTCCAAGGGCTGTATTTCAGCCTCCTTAATCTAATCTATTTTATTGTAATTTTTAAGTTTCTACTCTTATATGATCCTCAAATACAGATTTTCATTCTCACATTTCGTAGGAGCTACTTTCAAAAAATACATATGGCTCAGTAAGGTTGGGTTTTTAACATTTTACTTAGTAAGTAGGTAATTGAATATACTAAGCTTATGGAATTTGCTAGTGATCCTTAACTAGCTAACACCTTGGAAAAGCAGATTAAAGTTCTAATTATCCTTGACAAGGTGAAAGGGTGGATGGGCATGAACAAAAGAGAAATCACTAAAGACATACACTGAGTGATTTAATAAAGGACTAAAGAAATATATATAACAGGAGGTTACAAACTTTGACAAAGCATGAAAGAGGAAGAAATAGTGTTAAGTATGGGAAACTAAAACTATCATTTCTAAAGCTGTTAACAGTATTAGTATTCGTTGATCATGATTTATTTTGCAGTTAAGAGGATTCTTTGAGAGATTCCACTGTTTTTAAATATGCATTGAGGGAGGGGCATGTGTAAATAGTAAAAATAAGATTGTAAGATCAAAAAGTTCTAGTTGCCACGTATCCTTCATGTTAAAAGTGATAGTGCCGGTACCACATTTCTTAGCTGGCATTTCCAACACTGTCAAATGTGCATAGGTATTGACGTGAATGCTACTTCTCCTTTGTGAGCCAGGTAAGATGGATAGATGTGTTAGAATGTGGTATCCGATTTGCCCTTGTGTTTTTGTTTGATAACTGAACAAATCAACCCTGTAATTGCCTCAGTGGAATCGGGTGGATTATACTTACTTTGACTCCTGCTTTCACCTTGTTTAAAAAGAATCCAGAGGTAGAATTCTCGTATTTTGATAAATCAGGAAAATAATTGAGAAAGTACACAGGATAAAGAACAATTCATACCTTAGGGGCTTTAGGAGAAAATTAGTGAAGTCAATCTAAGCAATAAAAATGAACAGAATTGAAACTAGATCATTGTTAGTGTTTAAATTTGTGAAGTTCACATTGGTTTGTTTTTGTTTGGGTTCTTTGGGATTTTGTTTATTTTTATATTGTAGAGCTTGGAACAAATAAATTCTAGGGATTTTTTTTTTACATGACAGTAGAGTATATTTTGAAATATTATACATACATAGAATAAGTATAACTATTTTTTATTTTTTTTTTTTGGTATCAGGGATTGAACTCAGGGGTACTTGACCACTGAGCCACATCCCCAGCCCTATTTTGTGTTTTGTGTAGAGACAGGGTCTCACTGAGTTGCTTAGCACCTCACCGTTGCTGAGGCTGGCTTTGAACTTGCAATTCTCCTGTCTCAGCCTCCAAAGTGCTCGGTTTACAGGTGTGCACCACTGTGCTCGGCTTCTAGGGAATTTTTGTGAGAGAGTTTTAAAAAAAATTTTCAAAATTCTTCTCTAAATTGCTGTCTTTAAGTACTTCCTTTAAACTAATTAATGGCTTAATTTGGTGTCATTCTAGTTATTTTAGTGTGCAAACTGTTCCTAATACAGGTTCCTACACATATGAAATACTCAAGAAGTATTTTTTTTTAAATATTTTGTTTTTTAGTTGTAGATGGACACAATGTCTTTATTTTATTGCTTTGTATGTGGTGCTGAGGATCGAACCCAGGGCCTCACGCATGCGAGGCAAGCGCTCTACCACTGAGCTACAATCCCAGCCCTCAAGAAGTATTTTTAATTGTTTTACTGGGCATTCTAATTCTTAGGTTTAATGTAAAGTGTCACATGCATGGAATGTACTCAGACTCCTGATTTTTCATTCAATTTTTTTTGCTTCTGATTAGTGAATTTACTGCACTGTGAAGTGCTACCTACTTTACCAATAGATGTGGAAGACCACCATATAGTAATTTTTTAAAAATCTGAGAAATACTATTTAAACTTGACATGCACATTTCAGAAGACCTATTAATTCCTAACTAGAGTGTAGAATGTCTCATGAAAGTGTACCATCAAATATTTTATATTGCATGTTCTACTTATTGAAAGCACACAAGGCTATAGCCCTTTGTTGTAGTATTGGCTGAGGAAACAGTCTAACATTCACTGATTTCTGCACGCTTCTGTGCATGATAGGCTTCTAGCCTTTATTATTTCAAATCTTGAACTAAATGTACTACTTTATTACTTGTCAAACAAGATCTCTTCAACACGTCAAAGGACATACCAACTTTACCAACCTTTATAAAAGGATCAAATTCAAAGTTATTTCGTGTTGTGCTACTAAAACTGCTACTGATTGTATTTGCGTGGTAGTATCTGATAACCAGTTAGAACACGGTCTGCAGCTATCCGCAGGCGGTTTCCTCGGGTAGCTTTTTCACTGGCAGCACCAAGATTACCCTACTATCAAAGCTGCCTACTTTCTGAGATCAGAAAGCCACATGATCCCTTCCAACTCTGAAATCCTGTGATTTCAAGCTAATTTCAGATGAAGAAGCAAATATTGGGCCAAAATAAAACAGAAAATGTGAAGCAAACAATTGAGAGATCATGGAAGGGTTCGTTAGCATGGTTTATTAAACTTCCTGGATAAAAATCTTTTTTAAAACCTGTGAGTGTAAAAGGAAGGGTTTTGAAAAAAAAGACAAAAATGAAAACACCCCCCACTCTTCCCTAAGTGTGCTTAATTTGACCATGTGTCCACGCTTTCATAGCACAACTAATCCACATGCTCAGATAGGGTGACTTCATCTGATTCTTTACTCCTTTTATATTGCACATAAATATTTAAATTCATTAGAATGTTTAATTTTTCAAATATAGTGAATTATTGCTATTAAAAGTTGGACACATTCACTAGCTGCAATATTTGCACATAATTTGGACTCAGAAACAGTATAACAAAAACTATAAGGCACTCTAGAAAATGTGAAATTTTGATCTTATGTTTGGTGATGTTAATTATTGTTAAATTTTTAGGTGTATTAATGGTATAGTTATGTTTTTTAAAAAATAATTCATATTTGTGTGTGTATGTGTATTGTGTGTGTGTGTGTGTGTGTGTGTGGTGCTAGGGACAGACCCCAGGGCCTTGTGAGTGCTAGGAAGCACTTTACCACTGAGCTACACGCCCAGCCCCAGTCTGTGTCTTTTTTTTTTTTTTAATAATTTTTAGTTGTAGATGGACAGCATGCCTTTATTTTATTTATTTATTTTTATGTGGTGCTGAGAATCGAACCCAGTGCCTCACATGTGCTAGGCAAGCGCTCTACCACTGAACCACCACCCCAGCCCCCAGTCTGTGTCTTTTAAACATACATGCTGAATATTTACGGATGAAATGATATACTTAGGATTTATTTCAAAATATGGGTGGGGTGGGAACTGGGCGGGCCGTGAGGCCACTGCTGATAAAGGTGGGCATAAGGCAGTGCATTGTGCTCTTCTGTTTACTTTTCCTTATGTTTAACATTTTCCATAATAAAAAGATCTCAAAAATAACGTTTAATACCCATCTGTGAGGTTTATAAAAACTATTTGAATGTCTGTTCCTTGTAAAATGAAGCAAAAACATTACCTACAAATAACATGATTTTCTTTTCATAGAAGAAAATGTTCTTTTCATAATCATTTTCTCTTTAGACTTTGTGCTCTTAATTCTTTCTTTGCTGTTAGAAATTTGTCATGTGGAGCCAGGTACAGTGGTGCACACCTGTAACCCCTACTGCTTGGGAGGCTGGGGGGCAAGAGGATCACAAGTTCAGGGTGAGCCTGGGCAAATTAGCAAGACCCTGTCTCAAAATAAAATCAAAAAGTCTGGGGATGTGGCTCAGTGGTAGAATGCTTATTTAGTATGTGTGGAGCCCTGAACTTAGGTCCCAGTATCAAGAAAAAATATTATTACATGGTGTGAAAAGAAAGCAAGGGGAATAAGGAGTCACTTTATTATATCCCGAATTAATTATTTTGTTTATTTTTATGTGGTGCTAAGGATTAAACCCAGTGCTAAGGCATGTACTAAGGCAAACACTCTGCCACTGAACTACAGCCCCAGCCCCCAGAATTAATTATATTTAACTCCTTTGCTCTTCTTCCCACTCCAACCTGGCAGTTTGTCTTTTTAGGGGAAGAAGAGAGGTAGGCACTGCCAACTTATTACATTATAGAGTTACCACTGCTTCTACATGGTGTCACAAGCCATGGCATTTATAGAAATGTATACAGAATGTATGGAAGATACTTAGTTATTATCCATAGTTCAGGTTTTCAATTCATTCTCTCTGGAGATCAATATTTTAGTTACTGAAACTCCATCTATTTTCTTGCTAAAATAGTCACTGTGTTTTAGGGGAAATAAGTGCTATTTCTCAATATCATGAATCATATGTGAAAGTGATAATTTTTGTAAAGCTCAAAATATTAAATACGTTGACTGGTACCGTGCAAGATTTCATGGACTATGAAGAGTCGTTTATTGTTTCAAGATTTTCATTACCAGATTTAAGAATAACCACGTTGCAAGCCATTTGGGCCAGGACTTAGGATGGAGTTTTCCTGTTAAGTTGACTGTTATGAAGAACAGAATTTTCCTGCCTTCCAGACCTCAGCCTTTGTTGCTCAGCTCCTCTCTCCCCCTGTGCAGCCATTCACCGCCTTCAGAGTTCACTTTCTCAAAGACAAAGGAGATCATCCTCCACTGGCTTCAGAAACTCCAGTGTTGCCTCATGGTTCACGTGCAGGTCCACATTGCCTTAGTGTAACCTCCACAGTCAGATCCTAGGTGGACCCTCTGCCACTTCCCGTAAAGAGCTGTGGGCTCAAGCACGCCCGGCTCCTTGCTGGCCCCGAGGAGCGCTGTGCTTCCCTAAACCACTGTGCTATCCAGTGCTCTGTTCTCTCTGCTTGGAATGGTTTCTCTCCTCTTCCCTCTCCCATCTTGTAAGACCCAGCTGAAACACACGGGAGGCCTCTCCAGACATGGCTAGTTATGCCTTCCTCTGTGTCACAGACCTTCTTTACCAAGTCACAACTTCTTCTATAATATTCTAACCATTCAGTGCTGTTTATCACCTCTTCTTTTGATTGATTCAGTCAATCATTCATGCATTTATGAGGTGTGAGCTGAATGTTCCAGGCACTCTGGTACTGTGATTACAATCGCCACTATCTTGGCCCTCTGTTAGTGAAAGACACATATATTAAATAAAGAATGGCAAACCAAAAAAAAAAGCCAAAATGCAGCCAGGTGTGCCCCTGTAGCCCAGTCACTCAGGAGGCTGTGGCAGGAAGACCACTTGGACCCAGGAGTTGAGGCCAGTCCAGGCAACACAGTGAGACAGTCTCCAAAAAAAGGCAAAAATCTCTATATAATTGCCATTGTGACATTTGTGAGGGTGGGATGTCCATTCAATACCCATTTGTATATTACCCACCCTCTGTCTCCCCGCTGCTATTCCACCAGCACATAAAACAGTGCCTCACAGGGCTGGGATTGTAGCTCAGCGGTAGAGCGCTTGTCTTGCATGCGTGAGGCCCTGGGTTCGATCCTCAGCACCACATACAAAGCAATAAAATAAAGACATTGTGTCCATCTACAACTAAGAAAAAATTAAAAAAACAAAACAAAACAGTGCCTCACACATCAGAGCAACTGAATAGACGGCTAAAGAAGTGAATGATAGCTGGGCGTGGTGGCACATGCCATGATACTGGCTACTTGGGGACTGAGGCAGGAGGATTGAAAGTTCGAGGCCAGCCTGAACAACTTAGCCAGACCCTTTCTCCAAATAAAAACTGGAAAAAGGGCTGGGGATGAATCTGAGTAGTAGAGCACCCCTGGGTTCAAACCCCAGTACCCACACACAGAAAAAGTAAATGATAAATATATATAACCATTATGTAAACTGCATGGATTTTTTTAGATTAAACCTTTCATTTTGAAATAATCGTAGATTCACACACAGTTAAATAATAGAGATCTCATGTACCATTCACATGATTTTCCCAACAATAACAGAGTACAGTATCACAACCAGGATATTGATATTGCTACAATTTTCCAGTCTTGTTTGAGTTTCTTCTTTTGTACTGTGTGTGTGTAGGTCTTTGAATTTTTCTCGGGTGTGCATCCATACCACAGTCAGGGTTAGGGCAGTTCCATCCCTAGACTACCTCACCATACCTACTTCCCTCTCATCCACCATCCCCCACTTCCTATCCTGAACCCCTGGCAATCACTAATCAGTTCTCTATCTCTATAATTTTGTCATTTCAAAAATGTAATACAAATGGAAAAACAGAAAGTGAAGCCTTCAGGAATTGACATTTTTTCACTCAGTAAACTTCTCTAGAGATTTATCCAAGTTGTATGTAGCAATAGTTATACCATTTTATTGCTGAGTAGCATTCCGTGGGATGGATGGATGACAGTTTATTTACTAGTTTGTTGAAGGACATCTGGGGGTTTCCACCTTCTGATTATTGAGAATAAAGCTGCTATGAACATTCATGTGCAAGTTTTAATGGGAGCATAAATTTCCATTTCTCTGGGATACATGCCCAGGAATACAATTCCTTGATTATATGGTAATTGCATATTTAGTTCTATAAGAACTGCCACACTATGTGCACCATTTCACATGTAAAAGAAAGATGGAAGAAGCCGGGCGCAGTGGCTCAAGCCTGTAATCCCAGCACTTAGGGAGGCTGAGACAGGAGAATTGCGAGTTCAAAGCCAGCCTCAGCAACGGCGAGGCGCTAAGCAACTCAGTGAGACTCTGTCTCTACATAAAACACAAAATAGGGCTGGGGATGTGGCTCGGTGGTTGAGTGCCCCTGAGTTCAATCTCTAGTACCAAAAAAAAAAAAATTAAAAAAAAAAAAAAGAAAGATGGAAGAAAGAACTAGTGTCTCATTTCCTCACCAGTATTTGATGTTGTCACTATTTTTTTTATTTTAGCCATTCTGATATGTGTGCAGTAATATCTCATTGTAAGTTATTTGTTTTTGTTTTGTTTTTGTGGTCCTGGGGGTTGAGCTACATCCATCCCTTTTTCATTTTTTTTATCTTGAGACAAAGTCTCACTAAGTTGCCCAGGTTGGCCTCAAACTTGCAACCTTCCTGCCTCAGCCTCCCATGCAGCTGGGTATCATTGCACCTGGTTCACTGTAGTCCTAATTCACCTTTTCCTAGTGGTTACTGAAGTTGAACAACTTTTATGTGCTTATTTGTCATCTGTATGTCCTCTTCAGTGACATTTCTATATAAATCTTTTTCCCATTTTCTAATTGTATTTTTTTGCTTTCATATAGTGTTGAGTTTTGAGAGTTCTTAATGTATTCTACATATGAATCCTTGATTAAATATGTGGTTTGTAAATATTTTCTCTCAGTCTGTGGCTGTCTTCATGTTTTCATGAGTGTTTTGCAGAGCAAAGTTTTTAAATTTTGATTTGGTATAATTTACCAGTTTTTTTTCTTTAATGGGCTCATACTTCAGGTGTTAAGTCTAAGAAGTATCCATTGCTAGATCCCCAAGATTTTCTCCTATTTTTATTCTAAACACTTTATAGTTGATGTTTATATATTTTAGCTGTAATCATTTGGGGTTAATTTTTTATAGGCATAAGGTTTCGATCAAGGGTTATATTTTCTGCTTATAAAGTTCCCATTACACTAGCAGCATTTGTTGAAAAGGTGTCCTTCCTCCTTTTAGGGATGCCTCTGTCAAAAATCAAGTGAGTGTATTCGTGTGTGTCTGATTCTGAGTTCTCTATTCTGTTCAAGTGTCTGTCTCCACTAGCGCCAAACTGTCTTGATTACTGGGGCTACATAGTAAGCCTTAGAATCGATTTAAACAATCCCTGATATCTATTCTTTATTTCAAAATTGTCCAGCCATTCTACTTCTTGTGTCTTTTCATTTAAATTTTAGAATAAACTTGCCTATGTGTACAAACGTCTTTGCTAGGATTTGGATAGAAATTGCTTTAAAACTATAGATCAATTTGGGGAGAATTGGTAGCTTTTCTGTGTTCAAGCTTCTGATCTGTGAATATGATATCTCTTCATTTGCCTAGGTTTATTTCTTTCATCAACATTTTCTAATTCTCAGCATGCATATTGTGTATGTGTTTTGCTTTTGGTTTTTCTTGTGTTGCTACAGATTGAACCCAGGGCCTTTGCTAGGCAAGGACTCTAGTGCTGAGCTATACTTCCAGCCCCTATGCAGATATTTGTTAAGTTTATAACTAAGTGTTTAAATTTCTTTGGAGTGATTATAAATGGCATCATCAAAATTTTTCAGTTTTTGCATGCTTATTGTTAGTATACAGACAGGCATTTTTATAAGTTGATCTCATATCCTGTGGCCTTATTCAACTCACCTATAATTCTGGTGTTTTCATAGATCTTTGAGATTTTCTATATAGCAAATTGTTATTTACAAATAGAGACAGTTTCCTTTATTGCTTCATAATCTGCATGCTTTTTCTTTCTTTTATTTTTAGTTTTTGTTTATTTATTTATTTATTTGCCTAATTGCCATTGCTAAAACTTCCAACACAATGTTGAATGCAGGTGTCAAGAGCAGACACCCTTATGTTCCTGCTCTTAGGTGGAAATCATCCACATTTTCCCCATGGAATACTATGATTCTGATATTAAATCTGATGTTTGTCATCATTTTTTGTAGATGCTCTTTATCAGTTGACGTTGTTGTCTTGTGTTCTTTACTTGCTGAGAGTTCGTGTGTGGGCTTGTGCGTGGATGTTCTGCATCAGTTGAAGTGATCTTAGAGTTTTTGTCTTTTGCCTGTTGATGAGGTGGATTACATGAGTTGACTTTCAAATATCAAACTACTCTCGCATACTTTAAATAAATTCTTCTCCTTTGTGGTCTACAATTCGTTTTATAGAGTGTTGGATTGAATTTGCTGACATTTTGTTGAAGTTTTTTGGGTTTGGGCTTTTCTTGTTTTTGTTTTTAGTTTTTTGCAGTACTGGAACCAAACCCAGGGCCGCGCACATGCCAGGCAAGTGCTTTACCACCGAGCTACACCCCATCTCAATATTTGTTGAGGATTTTTGTGTCTAAGTTAATGAGAGGTTATTAGTTTATAGTCCCCCCTCCCTGCCTTTGTACTGTCTTTGTTTAGTTTGGGTTTCATGGTGATACTGACCTCATGAAGAGTTGGAAAGGGTTCCCTCCTATTTTCTGAAAGAGATTGTGCAAATCTAATATAAATTCTTCAAATGTTTGGTAAAATTTTCCAGTAAAGACAATTGGGCTGGGGATTTCTCTTTCAGGAGGCTTTTCATGACAAAATTTGTTCCATGGTTATAGGATTATTCAACGTATCTATTTTATGTTGGTGCATTTTTTTATATTAGTGGTTTCTAAGTTGTCATATGTGTGAACTAAATTATCAAATTTGTCCAAGTAGTTCATAGTATTTCCTTATTGTCCTTTTAATGGTGATAGGAGCTCTAATATTTCCTATCTCATTTCTGATATTAGTGATTTATTTGTTCTATCTTACCTTTATTTAACTGTGACAAGAACTCTTAGCATGAGATCTTTCTACTCTCCATTTCTTGCTCTCCTCTTCCTACCCCTGGCAAACTTTGCTTCTTTGAGTTCAAATATTTTGATCTCAAAATATTTGAGATCTGCTTTTGATCATTTCAGATGCTTCATATAAGGGGAATTACATAACATATGATGTTCTACGCCTGGCTTACTTCATTAGTGTAATGTCCTCAAAGTTCACCCACCATGTCACATGCTCATGGTTGCCTCCTTTTTTTTTCTCCCTTTTTCAGTGCTGAGGATTGAACCCTTTAACCCAGGGGCACTGTGTGTGTACGCTTGCGCACGTGAGTATCCATGCATGCTCACATGTGTATTCACATGTACAATTTTTAAAAATCTATTAATCTGTTGAGGCTGACATAGGTTTTTCACATCTTAGCTATTTTGAATGTTGCTACAATGACCATGGAAGTGATAGCATCTCTTCAAGATCCTGATAGTAATTCTTTTGGGTAAATATCCAGAAGTGGATTGTTAGATCATATAGTTATTCTGTTTTTAACTTTTTGAGACAAATATGCAGTCTTTTCATTTTTGTCAAAATGAAAAGATTTATCATTTTTATTGCTTTTTCCCCACAGCAGTTTTTAGTTGTATTTTTTTCTGTTTTCAATTTTATACATATCTGCTTTTGTTGAATTATGTCTTTCATACTGCTCATGTTGTTGTTGTTTTTTTTCCTTTCTGCTGCTATTTTTAGATGTAAGCAGATTATTGTGACCTTTCTTCTTTCTTAATGTATTCATTTAAGGCTATACATTTCCCTTTTGGCACAGCTTTAGTTGCATCCCACAAATTTTGATGTGCTCTATTAATCATTTTCGTTCAGCTCTGTGTTTTTAATTTTCTTTGTGACTTCTTTAATCTATGCATTGTTTAGAAATGTGTTGATTTTAAAATGTAGGTTTCCATCTTGTCTTTCTGTTATTTGCAGTTTGATTTCATTATGATTAGAAAACATATTCTCTATGATTTTTGATTGGTTTACATTTGTTGAAGTTTGTTGTTTTCTGTGTGAGTTTATGGTTTAGCTTGGTGAATGTTCCATGACCCTTGATAAGAGCCTGTTTCTGCTGTTGTTGGAAAGAGTGTTTTATAAATGTCAATTAGATCCTCTTGGTTGATGGTATTGTTTAATGCTTTTATCCTTGCTAACATTTTGGTCTGGTGATTCTCTTAGTTGCTGAGAGTAGGGTATTAAATACCCCAAGTATAACTGTAGATTTGTCTAATTTTTCTTTTAGCTCTATCAGTTTTTATTTTGTGTATTTTGAAGGTATTTTTGGATGCATGTACCTTTAAGATTACTGTGCCTTGGTGACTGGTCCTTCTGTGTAACATCTTTCATTGTCCTGAGTCATTTTCTTTTCCTTGAATTCTACTCGCTCTGACATTTATGTAACTACTCATGGTTTTTTAAGTTCAAGTTTGCATGATCTTCTTCCCACTGTTTTACTTACATCTTTCTAATGGTATTACATGTGAGTTGAGTTCCTCACAGTCTGCACATTGTTTTTTCCTGCATTTTTATGCATTCTGCAGTCTGTTGTCAGTTCCAATATCTGATTCATCTCAGTACACTGGCATTAGTTGAATGCCTTCACATTCAAGTTGAGGTTTTCCTAGTTCTTGATATGATAAGTGATTTTTAAAAATTTTTTAAATTATTGGGGGCTGGGGTTATGGCTCAGCGGTTGAGTGCTTGCCTCGCATACATGAGGCACTGGGTTCGATCCTCAGCACCACATAAAATAAATAAAGATATTGTGTTCATCTACAACTAAACAAAATATTAAAAAAAAATTTTAAATTATTTATCCTGAATGTTGTGAATATTATTTTCTCAACGGTTGATCTTCTTTCCATCTTTTACTTAGCTAGGTAGTTGTCCTATTTTAGGTTTAATGGGTGGCCCTCCACCTGGTGGGTGGTAGGTTCAGTGGTAATAGGTTTCAAGTGTTCTTTTTTTTTTTTTGGTACCAGGGATTGAACTCAAGGGTACTCTAACCACTAAGCCATATCCCAGACCTATTTTGTGTTTTATGTAGAGACATGGTCTCACTAAATTGCTTAGCATCTCGCTGTTGCTGAGGCTGGCTTTGAACTCACAATTCTCCTGTCTCAGCCTCCCAAAGTGCTGGGATTACAGGAGTGTGCCACTGCACCCGGCTTGAGTGTTCTTTTTAATGCTATTTTAGTCTACTTCATTTTTCTGGCTCTACTTGAGCTTCCCACTGGATCCCTGCTGGTGCCATCAATAAAGGCAGATGGCACTTCTCTGGGCCTCCCCAGGCTTCCCATTGTCAGTAGTAGAGGGGTGAATGGTGGTTCCCCTAGAGTTTCCATGCCAGCTCTTGTAGTGCCAGGGGAAAGGGAAGCACCTACCTGGACCACCATCTGCTGCTGCTGAAGAGCTAGTAGCCAAGGGGTCTGGGTAGCTCTCCGCTGCCAAGTAGAAAGCAGGTAACCGGGGGCCTGGTTCGCCTTCTGCTGAGGGGGAAAGACTGGGAGTCGCCTGATCTGAATTATCCTTTGCCAGTGAGTAGATGGCCCGCAATCACCAGTTTGAAGTGGTTCTCTGTTACTGATTTGAAGACTGGGAGGCATTATACCTCCAGGCATAAGTAGGGTGTGTGGAGGGGCATGCCTGCTGTCACCCTGTGTGGGACAAGAGTGGGTCTACCTGCCCAGGTTCCACAGTTGCCACTTCTGCGGCAGATTGCTCCTGCTGATGCCCCTGGAATACGGGTTTCCTTGTGAAAATACTACCGTGCTTCCCTTCCCTGCATCCTTGATGAGAGAGAGCAGACTTTTTTTTTTTTAACTCCTGTTTTTTGTGTGCCTGTTAGTAGTTCAGGGATGTAGATCCTTCTCATGGCCAGAGATATAAAGGAGATAAAGTAAAGCCCCAGGGAACTAGTCAAGGTGGCTGCATCTCGAGGTTCCTAGCCAGGCTACCTCTTCTTTCTGCCATTCAGAATCCTTCTGCTTGTCTATTGAATTATCTCTGGGTTATGGAGTCATGTTTAGAGGGGAGGAACAGGGAATATAAGCCAGCTTGTTGTGGAACCAGAAGCCTATGTGGATTTTTTAAGAAGAGGAATATTGATTAATTAACACTAAACAATACTAAACTGAGGTTCTGAGAGTGTATCTGTTGCTTAAGGATTTTGTGGGATTTGGGTGACCATTTTGTATCTTTTAACCAAAGTAACTTTTTTTCTTTTTTCTGGTACCAGAGATTGAACTCATGGGCACTCGACCACTGAGCCACATATCCAGCCCTATTTTGTGTTTTATGGAGAGACAGGGTCTCACTGAGTTGCTTAGCAACTTGCCATTGCTGAGGCTGGCTTTGGACTCGAGATTCTCCTGTTTCAGCCTCCCTAAGTGCTGGGATTACAGGCTTGTGTCACCACGCCTGGCTCAAAGTAACTTTTTTATTAAAAGAAATACATACAAAGGAAAAATTTTTTTTTAAATATTTTTTTTTAGTTATTGATGGACACAATGTCTTTATTTTATTGTTTTGTATGTGGTGCTGAGGATCGAACCCAGGGCCTCACGCATGCAAGGCAAGCACTCTACCACTGAGCTACAATCCCAGCCCTACAAAGGAAAATTTTAAGTATGAAGTTTGGGAGGGTGTTTGTTGGAGTTATTGGCTTTTTATTTCTTTTTTTCCGCCAATAGCATAGAAAATGGTGAGTTTATCAAACACATTTCCCCAGTTTTTAATATAACAAATCTAGGGTTCCTCTACCTTCTCAGTTCTTTCTCTTCAAGTTGACAGTAGATTGGTCAACATTGTGTGTCTCATGGAAGTCCAGGGTGCTCCCAAGTCCTTCCCAACATGAACCCCTCCACCCCAGGGCAATTTTCATGTATATTATAGAGTAGGAACTTGAGTTGAATTTGTGATGATTCAGTCATTATAATCCATAAATCAGTAATATCAATTCATTTAGTTTTTATCTCAGTTTTATAAAAGTAGAGTTCAATTTTTTTTTAAATCTTATTTTACATTTTCTGGTTATATGCATTAGTGCAGATGAGAATTTAGTGTACTTTTGGATGATTTCAAATGGTTAATTTAAATGAAGGAATCATTTCGTACACCATTGTGTAAGAGAGTTGCAGTTCTCTTTTTGGAAAATTATATCATAAAGCTGTTGGGGATGAGTAGTTGACCTAATGGTAGCATAGTTTACTTCTGTGTACTCTAAAGAAGGAGTGCACCAAAAAGAAGCCGGGCGCAGTAGTACATGCCTATAATCGCAGCACTTAGGGAGGCTGAGACAGGAGGATGGCGAGTTCAAAGCCAGCCTCAGCAACGGCAAGGCGCTATGCAGTTCAGTGAGACCCTGTTTCTACATAAAACACAAAACAGGGTTGGGGATGTGGTCAGTGGTCAAGAACCCCTGAGTTCAATCCCCGGTACCAAAAAAAAAAAAGAAGGAATGCACCAAAAAGAAAAATAAAATGTGTTTAGTCTTCATTTATTTATTTTGATCTAACCTTAGCCTTATGGGGAAAAAAATACAAACTATATGGGTGCTACTGAGGTATTGGTTGGCCTGCAAATAAAGTATAAGATTTTCTGTAGTGACACCTTAAAAAGAGTGGCTTTTTTTTTTCTTAGTACTGGGGATTGAACCCAGGGATACTTAACCACTGAGCCACATCCCCAGCCCTTTTATTTTATTTATTTATTTATCTATTTCTCTGCTTATTTATTTATTTATTTTGTGAGGATCTCACTAAGTTGTTTAGGGCTTGCTAAATTGCTGAGGCTAGACTCAAACTTGGGGTCTTCCTGCCTTAGCCTCTTTTGTTGCTGGGATTACAAGCATGCACCATTGTTGCCTGGCTGTGACTGTTAATTTTTTTTTTTTTTTTTTTTGTACTGGGGATTGAACTCAGGGGCACTCGACCCCTGAGCCACATCCCGAGCCCTATTTTGTTTTATGTAGAGACAGGGTCTCACTGAGTTGCTTAGTGCCTCACCATTGCTGAGGCTGGCTTTGAACTCGCGATTCTCCTGTCTCAGCCTCCCTAAGTGCTGGGATTACAGGCTTGAGCCACTGCGCCCGGCTGTGACTTTTAATTTTTTAGGTAAAAAAAGAAAATCCTATATGGCGGGTTTATTGATGAAAAATAGGGGCAGGGGCAATGAGTCAAGAGTATCTGAGAAGAGATAACTTTGTTATAACCAAAATATGAGAAAATAAAGTATCATATAGTGGAACCTGAAGGCTGGATAGTGGGTGTGAGTGGATAGCAAAAAGAAAATCCATAAACAAAGATTGTTTGTGGTTTTTAAGAAATAAGCAATTAGTATTAATACTAATTATAAATATTAGAAATTCTTCCTAATTTTTTATCTTATCCATAGATTTCATAGGTTTTAAAAATAAATGTATTCATTCATAATGTGAGAATTATACCTTCATAGGTTTCAAAATGTCCTTTCTTACTAGTAGCACGTTATATTTGATTGCAATTTATAAAACACCTTTACATGCTTATTTTAAAATTTGTTCCTCAAGATTACCATAAGGTTGCCATTATGGTGGTGCACACCTGTAAACCCAGCAACTGGGAAGGCTGAGACAGGAAGACCACAAGTTCAAGGCCGGCCCCAGCAACTTAGATAGACCCTATCTCAAAATAAAACATAAAATGGACTGGGGATGTAGCTCAGTGGTGAAGTGCCTCTGGGTTCTGTACCCAGTACCCCCCCACCCCCAAAAAGATTACCATAAAGTCAGATAGATCATTCTTATTTTACAGTAAATGATAGGCCTAGCATCACAGGGTCACCACGTGGTGCATCCAGGGGCAGCACCTAGCTCTTTGCTTCCTAAGTCAGCGTGGTATTATTTTCTGGAACTCCAAGCTGTCTACTTTGTACATTCATCCCCTTTCTACATTAATTTTCTTATCAAAAGTGCATTATACTTCATTCTGAAGGAAATGGAATTGAATTCTAAGTTATATTTATATTCTGTAGTAGCTGCTCTTCTAGAAAATACCAATCGTATGTAGTACATGTTGTTCAGGAATTTCCCCCTCTTAGAAGAATTAGGTTAAAGACCTTTGTGTTCCCTAAAGACCTTTGTGTTCCCTATCTAGACCTTTGTATTACTTGTTTTTCTCTTGTTTTTGGTAGTGTCAGCCAGGCATAGAGGAGATCAATTCCATATTCTTGTTCTTCATACCAAAGGAAACAGATGTCTCTCGTTTTTAGGAGGTCTGTGTCCGTTTCAGACTTAGGAACCTCATGAGATGAATGGGTACTGTCTGCTCAAGGAGCATCGCTCACCAAGACTGCTTTCGACAGCTCTCTACCCCTTTCAGACTTGCTTTCTCCCATTTTACCTTCGTTGTTCTGTTTTTCTTTTCCCTTTTCTCTTTCCCTCTTTTCCTTTTCGAACTTTTTTAAAATCTTGGCTTCCTTTTCTGTTGTTTCTTTTCAATTAATTCACTTAAAATGTAAGTACCAGCAGTCGTCTTTTATAATTCAAAGGAGCTGCCATGCAGGGTACTTCCCCTTTGTGGCAGTTTCCTCTTTGTCCAACTTTCAAATGGGCCCTGGTCTCCATGCACACTAACATGCCTCTTAACCTTCTGCAGAGGGCTGGTGTCTGGGTTATGGCGATGTAGTTTGGGTCAAGAATCTGAACACTACTTAAAAAAGCATAAGGCTGCCTTGGTGCGTTTATTTATTAATCATTTTAATAGGCAAATAAAAACATAAAGTTGTACATATTAATGGGGTACCCCATGATAAGGCATAATTGAAAGTTCATTTAGAAATGAGATACTTTTTTCTATCACCAGTGGATGTACTTAATTTTAGAATGTATAAAAATATATAGTACTGTTCTTTGTAGACAGGAAAGGTGGATAAAGACTTTTCTGATTAACATCACCTAAGCAAACCACTCTGAAACAGTTTTATTCTGGGTTGAATAATCTTTGCATTTGATTATGATCTTTACATTTATTTTCTCATCTGTCATTGTGACTTTTCATAGTGAAGGTTTATTTTGCTTTGTTTTCCTTCCTGGCATCTCTAGATAGAAATAACTTGTGGAAAAAAAGGGACAGGAAATCAGAGTTTAGATATTATTCTTGGACCTTTGTCATTATTTTCTAGAAAGCACACACCATTGAATACATGATGCGTTTTTCTCTCAAAATGTTGAAGATATCAGATATTTCTCTGTGTTGTTGTCCACCCAGAGTTTGACTTAATGCCAATGACTGAGAGTGTCTTGTCATTCTTCTGTCATTATTCATGAGAGATAAAAGCAAAAACCCTATTGATCTACCTTGTGTTTCTGGTTAGCCACATACCAGTGTTCCATTTTAAGTCATGGCAGAAGTAGCTGTATGCAGATACTTATGCAAGTCTTTATTGCATTTTTACCTCAGAGAATTTGTCATGTATCAAAATTAAGGGACTATTTGTATTTCCAGGACCCTTGGTTTTTGTTTTGCTTTGCAGTAGTTAGTTGAATGCTGCTTCCCATTTTTAAAGGGCAGAGAGAATGCTGCTCTCCTCAAATGTCTAAGTCATAGATTATAGAAACTTTATGCCCTCTGCTTTTTTTTTTTTTTTTTTTTTTTGAGATGAGTCTTGCTTAGTTGCCCAAGCTGACCTTGAACTTGTGATCCTCCTGCTTCAGCCTCCCAAGTAGCTGGGATTACAGGTATGTACCACCATGCCTAACTCAAGTTCTGTGTCTTGTTGTGAAGAGCATATAAAAAATGATTCATGATGTAGAATATAGTCCTATTGCTCACTATGGTTCTAGTAAATGTTTAACATTAATAAATTATTTCTTTTTTTTCCTTTTCTCTGTTTTTATGTTTTCTAATTATACTCTGAAATAAATGTCTTTTTGTATGTTGCTGGATTTTTAAAAATTGAGAATAAATTGGAATTACTTTGGAATCTAGATCTCGGGACACAGAATCCTGGTACTTCCACATTAGTTCTACAGAAGAGTCTGAATTCCAGTAACCAAATCACCATTCCTACTAGAACCAGCCATTACACATCACATAGTGTTTGAAGTTTCAAGGTCCAAATATCTATGCTGTATACTTTAGCTGTCAGTTGTGTTTATTACTCATGAACTCTGTCTCCGGACTTTGCATTAACTGCCCAGCCTCAAATACTTTTTGGTGTCTCTGAGGCTTTCCTACCTCCTCTCCTCAAGAAACTGGGTTAAATAGCTTTTATGAGTGCTACACTGCTCTGTTACTGCCTGTATTTCAGGCTTGCTTTCTCACTAGATCTAATCTCTTTGAGGACAAGACCTTAGCATGTTCATGATTATTATCTTTGCTACTTGGCATGAAGCCTGGCACATCATAGATATTAAATAAGTATTTGCGGAAGGAATGGATAAAATTACAGGAAAAAAATTGTTACTTAGTTTCATATTTCTCCCAAATTTAAAAGCCATTATAAATCCCTTATGCCAAAATATCTACTTGTTATCTTGATTAACACTGTACTTCTTTATACAAGTGGAAAGTTTCAGTTGTTTGGTTACCTTTTGAATTTGGGACTAGCAAAATGGGTTCTTTAGTGAGAGACCTCTAGTTCCCCTTGAAGAAAAAATTGTGGCTCATCTACCCAGAGGAGATAATTAGCATCACATGTTACTCATTAATGTAAATTTCTGAAATAGCTGGACTTATTTTTTTTAACGATTGAAGAGTTTTCTGTACTCTAGTTGTAGAGCTTTGAACTTGAGGGGGGAGTAGGGTTCTATGCTCCCTGCCCATGTAAGTAAACATGTAATGTAAAGGTTACATTAATTAAATGTTTGTTCTGTAGACTGCAAGTTCCTTGAGAGGAGGCTTTGTGTCTGTTGTATTTCTGTTTGCTGCCTAGCACAAACCCTGGTTATTTTAGTAGCCCAGATATGTTGAATAAATTTCTGGAAGAGGAGATACTAGAGTGGAGGTCTTTGATCTGCATGTGCCCTGTGAGTGGCAGAATGTATTCATGACCAATTTAATGGGTGGAAGTTACTGTCTACATGTCATATGCTTTCTGAAAATGAGTAAAAATGTCCTGTTGGGGTTAGAAAAATCACAGTTTGGGGGTTTGTTTTACATAATGTGTCATTCTTTCAGTTAAAGTGGATCTAAAATTAATCCATACAGATCAAATGGACTTTTCAAATTTAATCTAGCAAAAGGAATTGAGAAAGAGAGTGTTTGTGGCCTCTAAGTAGATCTTTATTCTAGACATAAGATAAAAACTTTAAATGCCAATAATCCTGAGGCTTATTTGTGAGAATTATATTTTAGGATTTTTATAAGTTCCGCTTCTGCCAGAAAGGAAACTTGAGTTTGAGAACCAGTCTCCAAGGACTGGAGAGTGAATGAACTTAACTCTGTCTTAACTTGGATTGATTGCAGTATTTTTGGCAGAAGATCAAAATAGCTTACACATAGCATTTCCATGAATGTTTGAACCTTTTCCTTCACTATTATTATTTCTCAACACATATAAGTGTTTTCTTACAAAGTGACACATGCTTATGTTATATAAACAAGTGGTTCCGAATTGTTTAGCTTTCATGCTATGATTAGAAAGTTAAGAAATTCAACTTTCTCTAGTCCTGGTTCTCGGCCTTTTCAGAACATCATCTTCTGTGTAAAATTGGGATAATAGTGACAATGACTTTGATTCATGGGGGAATGAATTGATATCAGGTACATAAAACCTCCAACAAAGTGACTATACTGCTGATGAGGGTGGGAGGGTGGAGTCAGCCATGGTTTTTATTATTAAAACCAGATGTGGGGGACCGAGTTAGGTATTTGGCTGGCTTGCTTGTTTTTGATCACTGTGATCCCAAATTAGTCCAAACTTGTTTTTTAAATAAATACTATCAAGTAATACTATTAAGTTATCAATTTAGACTGGTATGTATGTTATCAAGTTATTGATCAGTATTATACTATGCTTTCATTCATGCAATATAAAAGGGATGATTATTGTATATATTTATAGAAAAATTATTGAAGAATACACAATGGTTTCTTAGTAGCAATACCTCTGAGGAGTGGGGATGGGAAGGCCAAATGGAGAGGGAAGCTTGCTATCGACCTCCCATTGTACTGCTGGAATACTATTGAATACATATTACTTTTGTAATAAAAAACAAAAAGACAATTGGATATTTTTAGCAGCAAGTGGTGTAGTGGAGGTTGTAAATGGAACTAATAAACTGCCTAATATGCTGGCAAAATCTAAGAGTAAATATTTTTTATCATTACAAATAAGTAGAATCATATCCATGATCATAAAAATGAAATAATGTAGAGAGGTTGCTGTTAAAATGGCAATTTATTTTTCCATAATACCTGACCCAATGTTGGATATATTCCAAGTGTATCTTTGAAAGTTTTAAGAGTACAGACGCAGATATAAATGTTTCAGAACCTGCAGTTATGGAGGACCATCTGTAAGGGACTTCAGTAGCCACAGGTTTGATATCCAAGGAGGCTCCAGGAACCAATCGCCCATGGATACTATAGCATGACTACAGTTTCTTTTCTATTTAAAAAAAAAAAGCAAACAATACAGAAAAGTTAAAAATGAAATTCCTTTATAGTTACACCACTTCTGAAGTTTGTTTATTGCGAGTGATTTGGTATATTTTTTTAAATGGAATTCTTCCTATGGAAATGGACGTACCCACATGCAATTATATGCATATCATTTCATTTCTTTTTTTTAATGTATTTATTCTAATTAGGTATACATGACAGCAGAATGCATCTTGACTTATTATACACAAATGAAGCACGACTTTTCGTTTCTCTGGTTAGACATGATGTAGAGTCACACCATATGTGCAGTCATAAATGTACCTTGGGCAATGATGTCCATCCCATTCCACCATCTTTCCTACCCCCATGTCCCCTCCCTTCACACCCTCCCCTTTGACCAAAGTTCTTCCCTTCTTCCCATGTCCCCTCCCTCATTATGGATCAGCCTCCACTTCTCAGACAGTGAGAACATTCAGCCTTTGTTTTTTGAGGATTGGCTTACTTTACTTAGCATGATGTTCTCCAACTCCATCCATTTACTTGCAAATGCCATAATTTTATTCTCTGTTAATGTTGAGTAATATTCCACTGTGTATATATACCACCGTTTTTTTATCATTTCATTTCTTTATTTCTTTTTTGGTGTTGCTGGGTACTGGACCCAGGTCCTTACAAATGGTGAGTATGTGCTCAACCACTGAGCTACATCTCCAGCCCTGCATATCATTTCTTAAATAAAAATGGGCTTTTATCATATGCACTGTTCTGCAACATGCTTTTTCACTTAATGTTAATATATGATCTTTGCATATACACTTAGTTGTTCCATAATTCAATGTTAATGAAGTTAAAGTTGTTCGCATACTTTGCTACATTGTACATTCCTGTATATTCTTCTTTCTCCACTTGTGTATTTCAGGGGGACAAATAACTGGACGTAAAATTGGGAAATGAAAAGATGTCTTGATTTAAAAATGTTGATAGGCAGTGCCAGATTGCTACCAGCGAAGTTCTGTTGTTACTCAGTCACACACGCACGCACAAGTTCTGGAGGTGCCTGTCTTCTCTTCTCATACCCACCCCCAACTTTGCTTCTGCAACATGAAAAAAGTATGATTATTACTGTGGTTGAAAATCCTTTCACCTGTTCACAATCCATTTTTAGTTCTAAAATTAGATATTTACCTCCTTTGCCTATTTTCATGCCTTTTTGCACTTTTTCTTTTTGATTCATAAATAGCTCTATATATTTTGGATGAGTTTTGTAGTATAAAGGGAAATATTTTCTCCATTTGTGTCTTTATCTTAATAGTGTTTTATGCAGAAGAATCCATTTATTGTAATGTTTTTTGATCAAAATTATACATATCTATAATTTTAAAAGCCAAAATTTTCTTCAAAGCAGAAAATGAAAAACTACTGTCTCCTGCCTCACCTCTCTACACCCATTCCCAATTCCTGCCTCCCAGTGGCAACCACTTTAAAGTTTTATAGATGTATTCTGGTTTTTTTCTCTATATTTCTAAGCAGCATGTTTATACTGCTATCTGAATATTTCAATTTTAGTTGAAAAATGAGACCTTAGTTTTCTTACATACACAGCTTACATTTTATCCCCTTCTTCCAGAAATAGTTAGATCATAATTTTTGGTTAGCTTAACAGACAGTGCTTACATTGTTATGATATGTATGTTATTCACAACTCTGGCTTTTAGAGGACTGTGACTAAGTTCTCTGAGTAACATTTTGTTTTCCCTGAAGTCAATAATTGCTTCATTTCTTTTATTAATTCACATGATTCATTCTCATTTCCTACCCCACAATTTTAAGGATCCTCTCAATATGTTCACATCTACCAGGTAATCTATCAACTTAATCTTATTCTTGAAACCTCCCCTATAGAATCTCTGTGTTCTGCTGCAAAACACGAGGAGATACCATTCACACGCACACACCCATATGCAATTATGTACACGTCCCTTCTTAAGTGAAAGAGGGATTTTATCATATAGTACATATGATTTTATCATATAGTACATATTCCAACATGCTTTTTTCACTCAATATATGATTAGTGCATTTGTTCTTTTTAATCATTGAACTGTTATTCTCTCAGCTGTTAATCTCTCAATGGATTGCAGTTATTATCCTGATTATTTCCCTTTAACATCATCCTGGAGGTTTACATTTTTGAAGCAAAATTAAGAGACTTTAGTTTTCTTACAAACACAGTAGGTGTTCTTTTTTTTTAGTTTCTGCATTTTGTGTCATATTTAAAATGTGAGATTTTAAAAATATTTGCCCATGTTTTTATTGGTTGAACAGTTCTAATTTTCTATATAAAAAATCTAAATTAAGCCAGGCACGGTGGCGCAAGCCTGTAATCCCAGCACTTAGGGAGGCTGAGACAGGAGAATCGCGAGTTCAAAGCCAGCCTCAGCAACGGCAAGGCGCTAAGCAACTCAGTGAGACCCTGTCTCTACATAAAACACAAAATAGGGCTGGGGATGTGGCTCAGTGGTCGATTACCCCTCAGTTTAATCCTCAGTACCAAAACATAAATAAATAATGAGATGTGGAGGCTTCTTTTTTCTTTTTTTAAAAACTCTGAGTGGCTAGTCACCTGTCCTGTGTCATTTTATTAAGTAATTCATCTTCGTACACTAATTTGAAATGCAGCCTACATCATATATTAAATATCCATGTGGATTTGTTTGTTTTTGAGACCCCTCTATTCTGTTTCATTGATCTGTCTCTTCCAGTCCCAGGTAGCAGTCCTGGATTTGCTATAGTTTTACAGTTGATTTTAATTCCTGATAGGACAAGTTTCTTCAAGACTTCTTACCTTCCCCTGCTCCAAATTTCCCAGGCTACTTATTGAATGTTTGTCCTTTTAGATCTGAAGTTGGGAAACTTTGAACCCACAGATCAAATCTGTCTGTTTTTAATAACCTAGAAGCTAAAAATGATTCTTAATTTTTTACTACTTGAGCGGAAAAGAATAATATTCTTGACTAAGTATATGGGCAAAAGTATATGAAATTCAGATTTCAGTGTGTATAAGTAAAGTTTTATTTAAGCACATGCTTATTCATTATGTATTATCTGTGGCTGTTTTCATGCTACAAGATAGGTGAGCAGTTATATTAGGTGGTATTGCCCACAAAGCCTAAGATATAGTAGAACTTTATAGAAAAGTTTTGCTGTCCCCTGTTCTAGGCCAAATTTTGAACACTTTAAAAGGAATTCTATTTGAATTTCATGTAATATATAGATTTAAATTTTTTTTTAAATATTTATTTTTTAGTTATAGGTGGACAGAATATCTTTATTTTATTTTTATGTGGTGCTGAGGATCGAACCCAGTGCCTCCCGCGTGCTAGGCGAGCACGCTACCACTGCGCCATAACCCCAGCCCCTAGATTTAAATTTTAAGGAGAAATAACTTTTTCAATATTGTCATAAAAGAACAAAATAGGTCTTTCATTTATTCAAATTTTCTATTATATTCATTAGCAACATTTATTATATCTATTAATGGTATTAATGGAGTCATTATTGGGATCTTTTATCCTATTCATATATATTTAATTCATCTAATTATTTTAAGATAGAATATACTCATAAAACAGTGAAGACATATCATATTTTCTATTACCATCTCAATAAAATAAGTGAAGCAACAAAGAAAATGGAAATTATATACTTGGCAAAAATATAAATGATGGTAGAAAAATTATTTTCCTGTAAATTTAGTTTATCATTCTTTTAGATATCTTATTGCTTGCTACAACATACACTTTAATTATGGGTCAAAGGCAAAATGACTCACTTTCTTATTAAAAATTATTTTATTAAAATGTTTGCATATATTAAATTTTTAAACAGTACAACAATGCACAATATAGAATATAAATGAACTCAATCAAACTAAAAACTACTGATTGTACTAACCTTTGCCACAACATATAGCCACTGTAAATTGTTTGGGTATATTCTTTTAGATTTTCCTTTATCTTTTCTAATGTTGTTCATATTATTAATGTTATTTTAAAATGTAATCACATCACAGATATTACATATGTCTATTCTGTTTTCATATTAATTACCAATACTTTAGTAGGACATCCTTCTTATAGATCTGCTTCTGATTTTGTTAGCCACACAGTAATCAAGTGTATAATTCTACCTATTCCTTTTTGATGGACTTTTGGGTTGTTTCCAGATGTTTTCTATTACAAACCATGCTGTAATTATCATTATAAATAGCAGCATGATTCATTTTCAATTTATCTACTCTGACTCTAGAATATTCCAGTTCAGAGACCTACTTTCTTCATATATGCCTAGCAATGTAAAAGACTCCTCTCTTTAGTTTAAAAAACATTATTTAAGGAGTTGCTATTTATAAAGCAGTGTGCTAACCAGAAATCCTTTTTGGTTTTTGTTTCTTTAATAATGATACAGTCCTGGCTGGGTGCGGTGGGCACACCTATAATCCCAGCACTTTGGGAGGCTGAGACAGGAGGATTGTGAATTCAAAGGCAAGGTGCTAAGCAACTGAGTGAGACCCTGTCTCTAAATAAAACACAAAAGGGCTGGGGATGTGGCTCAGTGGTCGAGTACCCCTGAGTTCAATCCTCGGTACTACTACTACTACTACTACTACTACTACTACTAATAATAATAATAATAATAATAATAATGATATAGTCCTGGTCTCTATGAGCTTACAGCCGCATGTGACTGCCCAGCATGTACCCAATCAATCATAACTGTTACTAATTATGTAGTTTGTAAAATGTTAGTTGTGACTCTGCACTGATAAACTTATTTGCCTTGGACTTCCAATGGGTCAAAGGAAGATGGGTTGATAAGTATGTGAAACAAAGTGCATATTAAACAGTAGTGAATTCTGTTTATTGGTGAGCTTGTACCAGCACAGATCTCTTATCTGGTAGGCAAAAACACATACTTTAACACAGAGAAGCGATTATAAGATGTAGTATCCTATTGTGTATCCTGTAGTTACCAACATGCTATCTAGGGTCGCTTTTCGTGTGCTGAAGTAGCATCAGCTAGCTGTGAGAAAAGACGGTGAAAATCAAGTTAGCTATCCTATTTTTTTAAAATCATAAACCTTTATAAGATCACTAGATTTCACTAGACTTTTGATCCTAGATTTTACTGAATGTGATAAAGAGATTACAAAAACTTAATCAGTAAGTGGGAAAATGTTAACCTTTATTAATAACGTAACATGGAAATTGGAATATTGTTTAGTGTCCTATCACGTACCTTTTGACACATCAATTTCACTTGTAGAAATTTATCATAAGGAAATAATTATGGGTATATCACCACGATCTATGTACAGAATTCTTTCATCCTCATAGGCAGAATCTCTGTACCCATTAAGCACTAATTCAGCATTTGCCTACTTTGCCAAAGTAATCTCTCACCTTTCTGTCCCTATGAATTTGCCTGTTCTAAATATTTCATATGAGTGGAATCATGTAATGTTTGTCCTTTGTGTCTGAATGATTTCATTTAGCATAATATTCTATCAGAATCCCTTTATGGCTAAATAATGGTCTAGTATATGTTTATCACACATTTTCCTCATCCTTGTGTCTGTCAATGGACATTTAGATTGTCTCAGTGTTTTAGCTCTTTTGAATAAGACTGTTATGATCATTGGTGTATGTATGTGTGTGTGTGTGTGTGTGTGTGTGTGTGTGTGTGTATACATACATATATATATATATCTGTTTGAGTCCCTGTTTTCAGTTCCTTTGGTTACATAATTAGGAGTAGAAGTGCTGTGTCATGTGGTAATTCTGTGTTTAAGTTTTCAGGAACTCCCTATTTTCCAAAGAGGCTTTACCATTTCATGTTCCCACCAGCGATGTACAAAGTTCCAAGTGACATGATACCATGTGTCATAGCTATTGTGAACATTCTTACCAACACTTCTCATTTTCTGTTTGTTTTAGTTGTAACCATCCTCATGGGCATGAAGTGGTATCTCGCCATGGTTTTGCATTTTCCTAATAATTGATGATGTTGAGCATTTTTTTTCCATGGGCTATTTGTATATCTCCTTTAAGGAACTGTCATTCAAATCCCGTGCCCATTTTAAATTAGGCTGTTTGTCTTGTTATTGGATTGTAATTAATGTTCTAAACATTAAACCCTTATCTGACACATGATTTGCAGATATTTTTTAATATTTTTTTAGTTGTAGATGAATGCAATATCTTTACGTTATTTATTTATTTGTATGTGGTGCTGAGGATCGAACCCAATGACTCACGCATGCGAGGCAAGCGTTCTACCACTGAGCCACAGCTCCAGCCCCTGATTTGTAGATATTTGCTCTCACCTTTGACAGTGTCTTTTGATGTTAATAAGTTTAATTTTGCTGAGTTTCCAGTTTATCTGTTTTGTCTTTTGTTACTTGTGGTTTTGGTGTCATTTTATTGTTGGAATTGTCATTGTAGCTAATTCACTTTTGATTTTTTTTTTTGTAATTGTACATATGGTGTACAATTTAATGTTTTGATATATGTACATATTGTGGAATTACTAAATCAAACTAACATATCTGTCACCTGATTTCAACTGAAATTTTGTATCCTTTGATATGTGTCCTCACTGCCCCTGGTCCCTGGTCACCAGTATTCTACTCTGCTTTTCTGAGTTTGACTTTTTAGATTCCACATATAAGTGAGACCATACAGTTTTGGTCTTTCTGTACCTGTCTTATTTTACTTAACATAATATCCTCTGTGTTCATCTGCATTATTGGAAATGACAAATTTCCTTCCCTTTTTTGAGAGAGGGGGTACCAGGGATTGAATTCAAGGACACTTGGCCACTGAGCCACATCCCCAGCCCTATTTTGTATTTTATCTAGAGACAGAGCCTCACTGAGTTGCTTAGGGCCTCACTAGGTTGCTGAGGCTGGCTTTGAACTCATGATCCTCCTTCCTCAACCTCCCAAAAAACCTCTGGGATTACAGGTATGTGCCACCACACCCAACTCCTTCCTTTTTGTTTTTGAAGGCTGGGTAGTATTCCATTGTGTACATCTCCCACATTGCTTGTATTCATTCATTGTTGAACATTTAGGTTGATACCATGTCATAGCCATTGTGAACAGTGCTGCAGTGAGTGTGGGAATGCAAATATCTCTTCACTATACTAATTTCATTTCCTTTGGATATATGTGGCCCAGAAGTGGAATTGCTGGATCATACGGAGTTTTAATTTTAGCTTTTTTTAAAATATTTTTTTTAGTTGTCAATGGACCTTTATTTTATTTATTTATATGTGGTGCTGAGAATCGAACCCAGTGCCTCACACATGCTAGGCAAGCACTCTGCCACTGAGCCACAACCCCAGCCCTAATTTTAGCTTTTTGAGTAACCTCCACACTGTTTCCATAATAGCTGTACTAACTCACATTCCCACCACTAGCGTGCAAGAGTTCCCTCTTTTTCACATCCTTGCTAACCTCCGTTATCTTTTATCCCCAGCCTCACCCCCCACCCAGTGCCAGGGATCAAACCCAGGGCCTTGCACATGCTAGGCAAGTACTCCACCACTGACCCTATCTCCAGCCTTGATCTTTTATCTTTTTGATGAACACTTTTCTTACAGATGTGAAATAGTATTATGGTTTTAATTTGCATATCCCTAATTATTTTCATGTCATTTTTAAGAAACCATAGCCAAACCCAAGGTTATGAAGATTTATCACTATAATTTTTAAAGAGTTTAATAGTTTTGCTTAGGTCTTTAATATATATTTTGAGTTAATTTGTATATGTGGTATAAAGTTCCAGCTTAATTCTTTCATATACATATCTAGTTGTCTTAGTATGGTTCTTTGAAGAGACTGCTTTTTCCCTGTTGAATGTCCGTGGTGCTCTGTTTTAGATTACTTAGCTATAGATAGGGTTTATTTCAAAGGCTGCCTCCATTGGCCTGTGTGTATCTCCCCATTGGCAAATGTAACACTGTCTTGACTGCTGTAGCTGTGTACTAAGCCACAGGAAGTGTGGGACTTCCAATTCTGTTCTTCTTCAATATTACTTTGGCTTTTTGGGGTCCTTTGGAATTCGATATTAATTTCAGATCGAGTTTTTCCATTTCCGCACAAACACCACTAAAATTTTGATGGTAAATGCATTGCATCTACATGCTGCTTTGTCAGCTTGACGATATTAAGTTTCTTAGTCCTTGAACACAAGCTATCTTTCCATTTATTGAGGTCTTTTTAGATTTCTTTTGGCAATGTTTTGTGATTTTTATTGAACAAGTCTTTCCTTTCTGGGGCTTGAACCCAGGGCTTCACACGTGCTAAGCATGCCCTGTACCGATGAGCTACATGCCCAGCCTTCATTGTGCAAGTCTCTGTGCCTCCTCAGTTGTTTGTTCCTAAGTATTTCCTTCTCATGACGACATTATAAATCAGTTATTTCTTTAATTTCCTTTTCAGGTTTGTTCATTGCTAGTTAGATAAAGACAGCTGATTTCCTGTGTTGATTTTGTACTCTGCTACTTTGCTAAATTCATGTAAGTCTTACAGGTTTTTATATGTATGTGAAGTCCTTAGGATTTCCTAGAGATAAGGACATCCAGGCAGGATATTTCAATGTAATGTTTTCTCTGAATAAGACCAAAAAAATAATTTATGCCAAATGACTAAGAATCCTTTCAGTTTTATGTTTTGTTTTGTTTTTTTGTCAATTTTGAGTGGAGAATCATTTCTTTCTATTTTTAAAACAAGGAACACTAGTAATAAATAGAGTAAAATCTTTGAAGGACAATTAATAAACTAGTATACTTAACTAAACTCTAATGAGTAGTAGCAGGTTTGCTGTAGTTGAAAGGACATTAAAAGGTAAGATTTAGGGATGGGGTTGTAGCTCAGTGTTAGAGTGCTTGCCTAGCATGGGTGAGGCATTGGGTTCCATCCTCAGAACCACATATAAAACAAATAACCAAAAAAAAAAAAAAAAAAGGTTAAATTCTTTAAAAAACAAAAGTAAGATTTATGTTAACAAATCCATGATCAAGATTTACTAAGTAAAACTTTCCTTGATTCATTTAATTGAACACTTTAAAACCTGCTTATCAATCCATTACAAAGACAGAGTTGCCCATTATCATTAGGAATTAACTGAGAGTGATCTGAGAAATCAAACGATTAGAGACAATCTCTACCTCATGCATCCTGGATGTCCACCCCATCCTCTGTGGGATCTTGGCCTGTGTGCTTCTTGGCATCAGTGCCTCCAAATAACTCTTCTCCTTTCCTCCCAGCAACTACCAAACTATTTTGGGTCAATATCACCACTTATGGTGACCTTAAGGGACTGTCTGATCCAAAATTCACCCTTTCCATTATTTACTATTTCTCCTTCTTTTGCCATTTATACTTACAATTGAGAACATTGTACTGCAAACAAGTTATTTTCACTCATGTGCATTCACATATTCTTTCTTTCCCCAGTTCTCGTAGTTATTTAAAATGATTTTTCAATCTGGTCTTTTCCGTTTTTACATCCTCCTCTTTTTGAGGGAGAAGAATTAGCTTTTTAAATATTAACAAAATATTTCAAACATATAGTCTGTAACCAATATCCAGGGACACATCTCACTCCCTCCCTCTCTCTCACTCTCAGAATTTTTTAAAAGAAATATAGTACATAGGTGAAGTATCTTTTGTGCTCCTTCCATTTTCCTATACCTCTCCATTCACCCCAAATGCATTCACTCCCCAGAAGTTGGTGTATATCCTTTTCTTTACCATTTGAACTTTTATTTATACATCCTTCTACAGACAATATTATCTTCTTTGTGATAAATTTAGATTGAGTTCACTGATTTAAAGTATGACTTTTTATCATGTAAGTATACCACAATTATCCTTTCCCCTATGAACAGTATTTAAGGTGTTTCTCATTTTTTTACCATTGCAGTGTCGCAGTTCATATGCCCATGCAGGAATCATGAGTACACATCCTCAGCTTTACTAAATATCACTAACTTATGCTGACAAAGTGATTATAGTAATGTTTCCTTCTACTTTATTTCTGAGCAAAAATATGGTCTTGGTAATGACTGGTGAGCACTGATTGTTATAATGGAGAAGACACTGGATGAACTTTAGGATGGGATTTCAGCTTCAGATTGAATTGCTTAGATAACTTGAATCAAGTTCTCTCTCTGAGTCTCTTCATCTCCAAAGCAAGGTCAGATTGAATATGACTTCTGATGCCTTTTCTAACTCTGATATCCTGTAATTTTAGTCCTAATGATGTGTATGTCAACAGAAAAAAGAGTCATACATTTTTAAATGAAATTGTATGTAGTAAAGAACTTATGTAACCAGTCCCTAAATTCCCAAGTAATCCAAAAGTTCAGAATATCTTCAAGTCTCTATTCACCAAGTCATTTTTATGTATTCTATAATTCAATGTACAGTTTTTAAGTTATTTCCTAATTAAATGTATTCTGAGGTGCATGATTAGTTGTATTTTAATGGCACTTTTTGAAAGATATTTAAGATGCAAAATAAAGTATTGAATTTTCATTAGAGTCA
This sequence comes from Geosciurus inauris, assembly GCA_004024805.1. Taxonomy (NCBI): domain Eukaryota; kingdom Metazoa; phylum Chordata; class Mammalia; order Rodentia; family Sciuridae; genus Geosciurus; species Geosciurus inauris. Next base: position 83,801 of record PVHX01007678.1, read on the forward strand.
CAAAATTCTTTTGTGGACTAACCTGAAAACCTAAATTCCATGTGAAACCCTGATTTGTGGCTAAAAACATGTTCAGAGTTACAGATATGTAACTTGGAAGTGAACATTCAGAACCCAGCTCTTTTGCAATTTGGAGACTTCCTGTAACGTTAATTTCAGGAAATCCCAGGCAAATATGCAGTTACTGCTCCAAAAGATATATAGGTGGTGTGTACGGTGGAAATTAAAATGTCACTGCTAGATGATTTGCATGCTGTGGGTTTGGAAGAGCCTAGAACGTCCTTCTCAGGCCTTTCTCCAGTAGCAAGCTGCTTCATCTTACTACTCCTGGAGAAAGGCAAGCAGGATAAGAGGCGTGGCAGGGAGACAATTCCAACAAACATTTTGCAAAAAGGCAAAGACAATTTCAAGGCAATAGTGGGCAATAACACCTTTGGCTGAGTCATCAAATAAGATAGAGCATAACTCTTTCAGGTTGATTTCTTCATGAGAGGTTGCTGTGGTTGTTCTTTAATATAAAAAGGTTGTTTTTCATTTCCTTAAACTTTGGCTGCAGATTTCCAGGCAGTTTAGTTATTCCTGTTGTATAAAAATTTTACCATTGATAGATCTGACCCAATCTTACAATGCTGTTGATTAAAAAAAAAAAAAACTTAAGATATTTTGAGGGTCCCAGTCTTAGGTAAAGTACATGGGCAGCTTTTCTTTCTTTGTAATAGAGCTGAAAATACCTTCCGCCTTCTGTAATGCCTTCCCTGACCTTCCTACTAGCATCCAGATTACCCTGAGTGGGTTGTCTATGTGTGAGTTTTCAACTCTCATTTTTTAAAGATTTCATTTTGCTTGCTTTTAACTCTTTTTAAATGGCTGCTTAGACTGTTTTCTGGATTTTTCCCTCTTACAGGATAGGGAATTTTTTTGTCAGTTACATTTTTACTCTAGATTTTAATACAAGGCTCAGCAGAAGAGAGCCTCACAGATAAGCACTTCTGATTGATGGATTCACATCTGGTGTGTTTCCCCAAATGTATTTTTTCCTCCGCAGTCTTTCAGCACTCTTGTGATGATTTTGTTGTGTTAGATCATGATACTACAAGCCTCTAGTTAAGATTGGTGTTACTCAGAAGCCCAAAATAATGTCAGAGTGCAAGGTTGTGACAAAAGCTGTTAGGGACAAATAAAAACCTCATAGTTGAGGTGATACTCTCCCTTTTCTGTTGATTCAATATGCAACTGCAGGCGATTGGTTTCCTTAAGCTTTGCTTTCATTTCTTGTTTGTACAATCAGGCAAACAGAAGCTATTTTGTAGATTTTATGAGTAGTTCGATGATAAAACATTTGTAGGTTGTAATACTTGTTGAAATAGATATTAGTAATAAACCTTTAATAAATTAATTATTTGGAGAAGCTATCTCTTTGCCACTCACCACCTCCCCAACCTCAGAATAATATCTTACTTTATTGTAATTATGCAAGGCATGGCTAATTGTGCATTACAGAAACATTATAGATTGCTGTTCTAATCCAAAATTATAGCACTGCTGTATGTTTTTTTTCTTTCTTCCTCCTTGTTCTTTTATTTTTCCCCCTTTTTTGTAGTACTAGGAATTGAACCCAGGGCCTCGCACATGCTAGATAAGCAGTAAAGTACATCCCCAGACCTTTTTGATTTTGAGACAGTCTCACTAAGTTGCCAGCATTGGCTAGCCTTGACTTTGAGACCCTCCTGCATCAGCCTCCTGAGTTTCTGGGATTGTAGGTGTGCCTGCTTTGCTGCACCACCAACCCATCCTGCTGAGGATGGAACCCAGGTTTTGGTGCCTACTAGGCAAGAACTATACCTCTGAGAAATATCTCCAGACTTCATTGCTCAGTATTTTCAAAATCACAATTGCTTATTTAATTTAACCAGACTTCTTTCATAGACTTTTAAGTAATGCTTATAAATATTAAATTATAAATTAAAACACTAAATTAGAAAAATTTTAATTCTTAATAATAAGGAATCCCTTAGTATTTAATCATCTCATCTGTTTTGATTATCCATAGCTATAATTTTTATCTTGGGTTTCTCATATGAAATAAGTAATATACACATGGAAAATATTTGATGATAAATATTAACTTTTGAACCAGTAATTCAGGCAGAGTATTGGAATTATGGTAGTTTCAGGTTGTAAATATTCTCAGACTTGCCCTTGAACCTTTTTTGCTTTGATGACTGAATAATTTAGTTTTAGTCTTTGAAATTCATTAACCTAATTAGGATGTCTCAGTGCTTAATGCTGTGATCACTGTCCTTGGAATACTATGTTATAATGTGAAGTCTTTTCTTATTTCTAGAAAGTTTTCTTAATTACATAGTTTTGAATTATATTTACATTATCTTCTTCAAGGATACTGATTACGATATGTCCATTTTTATATCTACAACTTTCTTTGCTTTTTTAACTTTGGGGTCCTCTTCTGTTGCTTTTTCAGTTCTACACTGCATGTTCCTTTTTCAACATTACCAGATCTTTGTGCTACTTTTAGTACATGCTTCATTTGCTTTTGTAGTGATTTTAATTTTTTCTTTTCCTACAAATTTCTTAATTTCTGCAGAATCATATTTTATTCCCTGTTTTTGGCTCATTGTATCTTCTATTAGCTTTATTTTTGGCCCTGTACTTACATGTATTAATTTTTTTTCAATTTTTTATTGGTGCATTATAACTGTACATAATGGTGGGGTTTGTTGTTACATGTTCATACATGCACACAATTTAACAAATCCCCTTGTCCCTCACTCTGGTCCCTTTCCATTTCCTTTACTGATCTCCCTTCAATTTTCATGAGACACCACCACCACCTTTCTTTCCTTTTTCGTCTCTAGCTTCCACTTATGAGAAAAAACATATGACACTTGAACTTCTGAGTTTGGCTTATTTTGCCTAACATAATGTTCTCAAGCTTCATCTATTTTCCTGCAAATGACATAATTTCATTCTTCCTTCTAGCTGAATAAAACTCCACTGTGTATATAATCCACATTTTCTTTATCCATTTATCCACTGATGGACACATAGCCTGGTTCTATAATTAGGCTAGTGTGAATTGTGCTGGTTAGGATATCATGGGTATGCATGTATCTGTACAGTATGCTGATTTTAATTCTTTCGGATAAATACCGAGGAGAGGTATACCTGGATCATATAGTGGTTCCATTCCTAGTCTTTTGGGAAACCTCCATACTGATTTCTGTAAGGGTTGTACTAATTTACAGTCCCATCAACAGTGTCAAAGTGTTCCTTTTCCTGCACATCCTCTCTAGCATTTATTATTATGTGTATTCTTGATGGCTACCATTCTTACTGGAGTGAGATGAAATCTCAGTGTAGTTTGACTCTATTTCCCAAATTACTAAGGATGTTGAACATTTTTTTTTCATATATTTCTTGGCCATTTATATTTTTTCTTTTGAGAAGTATCTGTTTAGTTCATTTTCTCATTTATTAGTTGGATTGGAGGGGTAAGTTTTTTGAGGGTTTTTTGTTTTTTGGTACCAGGGATTGAACTCAGGGGCACTCGACCACTGAACCACATCCCCAGCCCTGTTTTGTGTTTTATGTAGAGACAGGGTCTCACTGAATTGCTTAGCACCTCGCCATTGCTGAGGCTGGCTTTGAACTCGGGATCCTCCTGTCTCAGCCTCCCAAAGTTCTGGGATTACAAGCACACACCACTGCGCCCAGTGAGGTTTTGTTTGTTTGTTAAATTTTTGTTGTTGTTGTTATACATGGACAGAATACTTTTATTTATTTATTTATTTTTATGTGGTACTGCTGAGGACCTAACCCAGTGCCTCACACGTGCTAGGCAAGCACTCTGCCACTGAGCCACAGCCCCAGTCCTCCAGCCCTTTCTTTAAAAACAAAATATTTATTTTTTAGTTGTAGGTGGAACAAATATCTTTTATTTTATTTTTATGTGGTGCTGAGGATTGAACCCAGTGCCTCACGTGTGCTAGACAAGCGCTCTGCCACTGAGCTACAACCCCAGCCCTTTTTTAAAAAAATATTTTATTTTTTTTAGTTGTAGGTGGACATAATATCTTTATTTTAGTTTTATGTGGTGCTGAGGATCAAACCCAGTGCCTCACACGTGCTAGGCAAGCGCACTACCACTGAGCCACAACCCCAGGCCCCCAACCCTTTTTTTTTTTAATATTTATTTTTTAGTTGTAGGTGGTCAGAATATATTTATTTTTATGTGGTGCTGAGGATCGAACCCAGTGCCTCACATGTGCTAGGCGAGCACTCTACCTCTGAGCCATAACCCCAGCCCAGCCCAGCCCTAGCCCTTTTGAGTTCTTTATAGATTCTGGATATTGGTTCTCTGTCAGAAGAGTAGCTAGCAAAGATTTTTTTCAATTCTGTAGATTCTCTCTTCCCTGCCTTCTTTCCTTTGCTCTGTAGATGTTTTTAATTTTGTACCATCTCATTTATTAACTCTTGGCATTATTTTCTGAGCTTTGGGAGTCCTAAAGTCATTAAGAAAGCTATTGCTTGTGCCTCTATGTTAGAGTGTTGACCCTGTGTTTACTTTTAAGAGTTACATAGTTTCTGGTCTAATTCCTACATCTTTGATCAGTTTTGAGTTGAGTTTTGTATAGGGTGAGAGATAAGGATATAGTCTTATCTTCTACATATGGATAACCAGTTTTCCCAGCACCATTTGTTAAAAAGGCTATTTTGCCTCCAGTGTATGTTTTTGGCACCTTTGTCAAGGATCAGATGACTATATCTGTGTGGGTTTTTCTCTGTGGTTTCTATTCTGCAGCATTGGTCTATATGTCTGATTTTATGCAGTGCTATACAGTTTTTCTAACTATAGCTCTATCATATAATTTGAAGGCAGATATTGTTGATGCCTCCAGCATTGCTTTTTTTGGCTTAGCATTGCTTTGGTTATTCTGGGTCTTTTATTCTTCCAAATGCATTTTATGAATATTTTTTCTAGTTTTATAAAGAGTGTCATTGGTATTAATGAGGATTGTATTGAATATGTATTTTGCTTTTTGTAATATGGCCATTTTAACTGTTAATTCTGCCTATCTATGAACATGGGAGGTCTTTCTATCTTCTTCAATTTCTTTCTTCAGTTTTCTATACTTTTCATTGTAGAGATCTTTCACGTCCTTGATTAGATTTACTCTGTGATATTTTTATTTTATTTTTTACTGTGAATTGGAATTTTTTTTTCTCAGTGGCAGATTCATTATTGGTATATAGGAAAGCTATTGATTTTTGTATGTTGGTTTTGTAACCTGCTACTTTGTTGAATTTTTATATTAGCTCTAGAAGTCTCTGATGGAACTTTTTGGATCTTGTAAGTATAGAGTCATGTCATCTGCAAACTTCTATTAACTCTTTTTTAAAATTTTGTTTTAGTTGTAGATGGACACAGTACTTTTATTTTTTTATGTGGT
>PVHX01007679.1:0-89357 GCA_004024805.1 Geosciurus inauris
CCTTCTCTTTCTATTTCGTGGAATAATTTGAGGAGTATTGGAGTTAGTTCTTCTTTGTAGGTCTTGTAGAACTCGGCTGAGAATCCATCTGGTCCAGGGCTTTTCTTGGTTGGAAGGCTCTTGATGGCCTCTTCTATTTCCTTGCATGTAATTGATCTGTTTAAGTCATGAATGACCTCCTGGTTCAGTTTGGGTAGGTTATGTGTCTAGGAATTTGTCAGTGTCTTCAGGGTTTTCTATTTTACTGGAATATAAGTTTCCAAAATAGTTTCTGATTATCCTCTGTATTTTAGCAGGGTCTGTCGTGATGTTTCCTTTTTCATCACAAATTTTGGTAATTTGGGTTTTCTCTCTCCTTCTTTTTGTTAGAGTGGCTAAGGGTTTGTCAATTTTATTTATTTTTTCAAAGAACCAGCTTTTTGTTTTATCAATTTTTTGGATTGTTTCTTGAGTTTCAATTTCATTAATTTCAGCTCTAATTCTAATCATTTCCTGTATTCTACTTCTTTTGGTGTTGCTTTGTTCTTCTTTTTTTAGGGCTTTGAGTTGTAGTGTCAACTCATTGATTTGCTGATTTTTAGCTCTTTGAATATATGAGCTTAGTGCAGTGAACTTTCCTCTTAGCACTGCCTTCATGGTGTCCCAGAGATTTTGGTATGTTGTATCAGAGTTCTCATTTACCTCCAAGAATTTTTTAAACTCTTCCCTGATGTCTTCAGTTACCCATGTATTGTTCAATAGCAAATTATTGAGTCTCCAGGTGTTATAGTGGCTTCTTTTTTTAAAGCTATCATTGATTTCAAGTTTCAGTCCATTATGGTCAGCTAGAATGCAGGGTAGTATATCTATTTTTTTGTATTTACTAAGACTTGCTTTGTGGCATAGCATATGATCTATTTTGGAGAAGGAACCATGCGCTGCTGAGAAAAACGTGTATTTGCTTGTTGAAGGATGGAATATTCTATATATATCTGTTAAGTCTAGATCATTGATTGTTCTATTAAGTCTTGTAGATTCTTTGTTTTGTTTTTGTTTAGAAGATCTGTCCAGTGGTGAGAGAGTTGTGTTAAAGTCCCCCAGTGCTATTGTGTTGGGATCTATTTGGTTTTTGAATTTGAGAAGGGTTTGTTTGACGAACATGGCTGCCCCATTGTTTGGGGCATATATATTTAAGATTGTTATGTCTTGTTGATGTATGATTCCCTTAAGCAGTATGAAATGACCTTCTTTATCCTTTTTCACTAATTTTGGTTTGAAGTCTACTTTATCTGAGACGAGGATGGAAACTCCTGCTTGTTTACGCGGTCCATGTGAGTGATAAATTTTTTTCCATTCTTTCACCTTCAATCTGTGAGAATCTCTTTCCATGAGATGAGTCTCTTGGAGGCAGCATAATGTTGGGTCTTTTTTTTTTAATCCAATCTGCCAGTCTGTGTCTCTTAATTGCTGAGTTTAGGCCATTGACATTCAGTGTTACTATGGAGACATAGTTTGTATTTCCAGACATTTTGGTTTATTCTTGGTTTTTAACTTGACTTGGTTTCTCTTTTGATTAGCCTTTAGTGTAGCTCCTCCCTCTGTAGGTTTTCATTGTTGTTTAGCATTTCCTCCTCATGGAATATTTTACCAAGAATGTTCTGTAGTGCCAGCTTTCTTGCTATGAATTCTTTTAATTTTTGTTTTATCTTGGAAGGTTTTTATTTCGTCATCAAATCTAAAACTTAATTTTGCTGGATATAAGATTCTTGGTTGGCAACCACTGTCTTTTAGCGCTTGGTATATGCTTTGCCATGATCTTCTTGCTCTCAGGGTCTGGGTTGAGAAGTCTGCAGTGATCCTGATTGGCTTCCCCCTATATGTAATCTGTTTCCTTTCTCTTGTGGCTTTAGGATTCTCTCCTTGATCTGAATGTTAGGCATTTTCATTATGATGTGTCTTGGTGTAGGTCTTTGTGATTTTGAACATTTGGTGTCTTGTATGCCTCTTGAATTTGATTATCCAATTCATTCTTCATATTTGGAAAGTTTCCTGATATTATTTCATTGAATATTATTTCATTGAATAGGTTCCTTTGGTTTGGAATTCTATGCCTTCCTCTATCCCAAAAATTCTTAAGTTTGATCTTTTGATGTGATCCCATAGATCTTGGATGTTTGTTCATGGTTTCTTACCATTTTCACTGTGTGGTCAACACTGTTCTCAAGGTTAAATATTTTATCTTCATTGTCTGAAGTTCTGTCTTCCAGATGGTCTAATCTGTTGGTGATGCTCTCCATTGAGTTTTTGATTAGGTTTATTGTTTCTTTCATTTCAAGGATTTCTGTTTGGTTCCTTTTCAGATTCTCTATCTCCTTATTGAAGTGACCTTTTATTTCCTGTATTTGCCTATGTATCTCTTTTTCGAAGTGATCTTTTACTTCCTGTATTTGCCTGTGTATCTCTTTATCAAAATGGTCCTTTGCTGACTGAGCTTGCTCTCTTATATCATCCTTTAGGTCACAGAACATTTTAATTATGTACATCCTGAATTCATGTTCTGTCATTTCTTCTGCTGTACTGACCATGGATTCTAATATTGAAGATTCTTGGTTTGTTTGAATCATTTTCTTCCCTTGTTTTTTCATGATGTTTGTGTGTCTTTCCTTCTCTGTTGATCCAAGTTGTTACAGTTTTTACACCTATATGTGTATAGAATCCCTGCAGGATTTCAATACCACTCTTTTATAGGGGGGATCAATATTGGTTGATCACAATACAAGGAATATATAGATTCAAACCAAGTAGCTCCTAACAGCTCCCAAATACATTTGCAGATCAGTCACAATATACAGCAATTATGAGTTCTTTTACAATCTACTATGTAGCCAATAAGTTTGCACAAGGGTCTATAGTTCCTACTGATTGGCTAGGGACAGTGGAGGGTGGGGTGTAGGATAGAGTATTGGGGTAGTAGGAAGTGAGGATACGGTTATTAGATCTTAGAAAGCATGAAAAAGGAATTCAAGAGAGGCTGGCTATTACTAGAGAGGGCGACAGTAAGTTGGGAAGACCAGTAGGGAGGAAGAGATGAAGGGTACAGCAAGAAATGATAGCAAGAAAAATAAAACATATGTAAGTGGGAGAAACAGGACTATCTAGTACCCCTCCAGTATTCGGTTCAGAAATCCCAATCTACTGTATCCCACTGTGAAACAAATCTTTGGATTCACAGCTGTTGGGGATTAGAGGGTACGAAAAGAGTGGGAGAGAAAAGAGGGGAGGATAGAGAAAGAAAGGAAAGAACAGAGAAATAAAACAAAGAACAGAGAAATAAAACAAAAAGATTAAACAATAGAAATATTAGGAGAAAAAGATAAAGGATAAAATGAAAAGTGAGAGTAGAAGAGAGTAGATGAAAAAAAAGGAAGAAGGAAAAAGAGAGAGAAAAACAAAACAAAACAAAAAAAAACAAACAAAATAAAAAAAGTCTCAATGTGAATAGACAGGTATGTTTCCTTTCACCTCCAGTAGATGGCGTTGTTCATTGCTTGCTGGACTTACTCCGCTGGTGTTTTGGGTGTGGGTTTCACAACCTGGTGAAATTCTGGGTCACTGGCGAAGCCGTGCATCAAAGATTATACAGAGTTGCTTTCCAATGTCCCCCTTAGACTAGGCTCTCCAGAGGCTCGGGGTAGTAGTTTCTGATCTCCTGTTGTCTGGGCCCCCGTGGAAGTTCCTTTTAGCAGATCTGCGCCCTCCGCTTCTTTGTTCCTCAGGCACTCTGGAAGGGAACTGGGGCGGACCCAAGCCACCTTTGTGGAGCTGCCTTTGCTGGCATCTGTGGCGCGTCTCCTATCCTGAATTTACACTCCCCAGTGGCTGGCGGCTGGGGCCGTGGGTCCACGCGAGCCTGCTGCGGATGACACTACTTTTGATATGTTCTATAGGTCACCCAGGTTTGCTTAAGTTACAGGATTTATGGTAAAGTTTAAAAAAGATCAAGCTTTTCCCAGGACCTAGTTAATTTTAACACTACTTTTATTTGCCAATTGGTATGTACGTGCTGAGAATAGACTTGTGGGTTAATCAGAAAAATACCTAGTTATTCATACTTTATTTCTTCAAAGTCATCCCATATATCAAATTGATTATTAAACATGAAAGAAATTTGATTACTATAACCTTTGTGCAATGTAAGGTGTTATCATTTTATCATGGCACCAGGAATTGCAGTTGTCTAATTCTTGTCTTCCATCTTACCATAATCATCCATGTGTCCCCATCCCCAGAATGGGAAGATCTTACTATTAGTGTGTCTGTTTTTTATTTTCCAATAGCCTAAGTTTCTGAGGCTAGCCTTGAACTTGCAATCCTTTGCCTCAGCCTCTTGAGTTGCTGGAATTACAGGTATGCATCACCTAGTGTTGTGTCTCTATCGTTTGTGCCATAAGCACTTCTGCATCTGTGTGGTGTGTCATTAACTGGAACCATTTCTGAAATGTATTAAAGAAATATAGGATCAAAAGATTGTTTTCAAAGAATAAACTTCTGACAAATCAGAAGGCTTTTTTATTCCACTTTCCTGATTTGTCTCTTGAGTGATGATGGCTATTATCTGGGGTGGAGGACTTTGTCGAGTATTTGTGTAACATTAGGGAGTGAGTGTGTGCTTCACTATAGCTCTTTTGTAGAGTTATACTGTAGGTTGAGTCTCTGATTGGGGTTACCATTAAGAAATACCTTTTGCTGGGCACAGTAGTGTACACCTGTAATCCCAGCTACTTGGGAAGCTGAGACAGGAAGATTGCAAGTCCAAGGCCAGGCTCTACAATTTAGCAAGACCCTGTCTCAAAATAACAAAAATTTTTAAAGGGCCAGTGATGTAACTCAATGTAAAGCACCCCTGGATTCAATCTTCAGTACTGTAAATTAATTAATTAGTTAATTAATTGGTTGGTTTGAAAAAAGAAATAGGTCTTGCTGGGCACAGTGCTGCATGCCTGTAACCCCAGCTACTCAGACTGAATGAAGCAGGAAGCTAAAGCAAGTCTGAGGCCAGGCGGGGCAACTTGGCAAGACCCTGTCTCAGAATAAATAAAAAGGGTTGGGGATATAACTCAGTAGTACTGGGTTCAGTCCCCAGTATTGGGCGGTGGGGGGAAAAGTACCTCTTAACACAAATCCTTGTGTCTTGTACCTACTGCTGATGACTTACCACAGCTGTGTGATGATCTTGCATCTTCTTTACCATGTCATAAGCTCCAGTGGTAAAGCTTATAGACAGGGGCTGCATAATTTTGTTCTCCAGTATTTCCTATGCATCTAGCAGCATCTTAGCCCATGGTAGGCAGTAAAGAAATACTTAGTACATGATTGAATCTCCAGAGCTTCCATATGAATTTGGGGGTCCTGAATGAGTCCCTGGCAATATTTTTGAGTAGATAGTGATTTCTCATAGAGTTTTACTTGAGTCCTGGTGACCTGGTATTTCTATTTGCATATAGTCTTGCCCCTTAACTAGACCTGATAATGCAGCATGCAACTGGTAGCTCTGGAGCTTCTAAGGCTTTGGGCTACAGTGTCTCCAGCCCAGAGCAGAACCTGACATCTTCTCCTTTGTTCTCTGCAGGTTGTGGGCCTGGCCTATTAGCAGATGCCAAGATGCGGGTATTTGAACGCTCAGTGTATTTTGGTGATTCCTGCCAAGATGTTCTAAGCATGCTTGGCTCTCCACACAAGGTCTTCTATAAGTCAGAAGACAAGGTAGGGAAGATATAGTGAATAGTCTCTTTCTCTCTTTGTATGTCTCGTTTTAATCATTAGGAGTTTGATATTGAACAAATATATATTGGGCTATTTTCCCACAAAACCTGTTCTACTTAAAGTTGATGGTGAAGTGAATTAAAAGCTTTTTTCTGACCCCTGTTGGTCAAATGACCCTTCCTGTGTCACTGTCCATAATGTTTACCTTTTCTTAAAGACGTAGGCCTAGTTGATAGTCAACCAACTCTGGCCCCTTGCCTCCTGGATTCACCAGCAGCTGAGATTTCCCATACTCTTGTTTATCCAACAGCTCAATGTTACACAGGGAACACAATTTATTCACTTTCTTTAACCAAGAACTGTATTAAGGGATTAGATTTTAATTTATTGTTATTTTTTCCCCTGTAGATGAAAATTCATTCTCCTTCCCCTCATAAGCAAGTTCCATCCAAGTGCAATGACTACTTTTTTAACTACTTCACTCTTGGGGTGGTAAGTTGTGATGCCGTAGGAAAGCATTTCATTTCTTTTGGGATGGGCAGTACACCTTTGCACACTGTGTGTGCACATGCAGCTTTAACCATGCCTGGGCATCAGGGAACCTAGCCCCAGCTAACTTTGCCTAGTGTTGTTTCACATAAGCTCTGGTACTCCAAAGTAGACCTTTCCTGCCACCAAAATTCCAAAATACACCTGGTTCTCTGGTATGTCTTGACTTCTTTTCTGAATAAGTCTGCACAGATGGATGCTGTGACAATCATTCAGTTTAAACTGTTTTTGGAGCTACCCTTTTGTAGAGCATAGAACCCTTTTCTGGAGTTGCAAATCAGTAGTGTGCTTTTTATTTTTAAAGGACCACCCTAGAAGCATTGTTGCAGCCCTGTATCCCGGATCTAAGGCACTGAGTGGAGCTGGTTGCTGCCATCAGTGCTGATAGTCCAGCTGGTGGGTAGGATGCATATATGAGAAATAGTTGTATAAATAGTGTGCGTGTAGAAAATATCTTAGGGCAGGACTGGCCTGGACCATGGGTCTTCTAAGTTAGCTTTGAGCCTTCCATGATCTGAGGTCCTCAGAGACCAAAGGATAGATTCCTAACAGGGAGAAAGGAGAAATAAGTCTGCTTATATGGTAAAGACCAAATATAACCAAGGGTCAATTGGGGAAGCAGGAGTGGGAGCCACTGTAAGTCATAAACTCCTGAGGGTAGGATAGAAGAGGAAATGGTGCTGTTGCAGCTTGACCTGAGTTCAAGGGCCAGTGAAAATAGCTGATAGCGAAAATTCCAAGAAGGGACAGCTTTGGTAGGGCTTTGTTTACTAGTACAGAGTAGAGTCAGAGGTGACCCTGGGGTCCCAGACCTGAGCAGGTGGCAGAAGATGGGAAGGGTAGAAGAGATAGAAGGGATAGAAGGAAATGTTTAATAGGTTGCATCAAATTCAGATCCAACTCCTGGTGAAGCTTGGATTTAATTCTAAGGATTGCCATAGAGAGCATAACAGAAGCCTGGAAGGTCTAGAGGGTCATAGCGTTCATAATAGCAAGGTGCCTTGAGACTCTCCACTGTTAATGGACCCCTGAGTCTTCCTGGTAGTCTTTGAGTCAAAATCTGCACTCAGATTTTTCATTAGGTGCTTTTGTAGATAAGGTCTCCCTTAGGCGTTTTACTCCTTAGTCAGTATAGCTGTAGCCCCTGTGCCTGCCAAGCCTGCAGCTGTTTGCCCTCCCTCCACCATTGAAAATCCCTGGTTAAGGCTGCTTGGCCTTAGCTGTCTCCTTGACTGTTGTTTGGGAGAAAGTCGATGCCCACAAGCATCCCTTTAAAGGAGTGGAAGTCTCCAAGATAGACATGCCTTTGAAAATTGCTCCTGCACTACCTCAATAATAGAAAACCCTTTTCTGTCCCAGGACATCCTCTTTGATGCAAATACACACAAAGTGAAGAAATTTGTCCTACACACCAATTACCCTGGGCATTATAATTTTAACATGTGAGTATACCTAAACATACCTGCCCCTCTGATAAGTGAGCTTTGGGCTGGGGAGAAAACAAAATAAAAAATAAAATAAAATTTAAAAAAAAGGAAAAAGAACTTGTGACTTTGAGCATTCACCAATTTATCTCTACCTGAATTTTTTTCATTTTTACTTTATTTATTTTGGCAGTTGTAAGAATTGAACCTGGGGTCTTGTGCATGTTAGGCAAGTGCTCTATCACTGACCTACATCCTCAATCTTCTGCCTGAATTCTTGCTGTTTCACAGGAAATGCACATTTCCTGAGTGCCTACTGTGTCCCTACCACAATGTCCATTGTTTTACATTCCCTCCATATGTACCCATTTATAAACAGAGAAAAAGGATCAGAAGCCTTGATACCTTATCCAAGGTGATAGGCTCTTTAGACCTCAAGGCCATGCCCTATTCTCTTCGACTTCAGTACGTAATCTGGCCTCTCCCCATGAATGCTATGTCAGGGATGCAGAGCTAGGGCATTGGGGAGGTGTGTTTGATTCTGGTCTAGGTGGGATGCAGTATTGGGATGCAGGAGTGGTTGGGCCTTCCAAGATGCCCAGCCTTTATCCTCATCTGCTTTTTCTGTAGTTATCACCGCTGTGAGTTCAAGATCCCACTGGCCATAAAGAAAGGTGAGTAGAGTGCCCTTGGTAAGGAAGAGGCTTGGGGGTCACTTTTTTCCACTCTGAGAAGGGGGAAGATCCACATAGAAAGGGCAGTGTGGTTAGATCAGTGAAACCTTTGCCTGCCTGCTTCTGCTAATCTCAGCTCCTCTGGGATGGGCCTCTTGTTCTGGGAGCTGTATTGTTCTTGATCTGGAATCTCCTGGAGATTCAAGACTTTTTCCTCTATGCGGGATTGCTGGCCTCTGGAGGGGAAACTTTCATATCTATAGGTGATTATTCAGTGCCCCTAATCCATCCTTGGTGCCTGTCACATGCTACCAGTTGGTGTAGCTCATACCTGGCTAACCTCCCTTCACCTCTCCATCTTCTTCTATCCTGGAACACAAAAAAATTCTTCATCCTGCCTGTGCTCCCTGTGTACTCCACCCCTGGGGCAAAAGGTAGCTAAATCTGAGTTCCGCCTACTGATGGGGACACAGCTGGCCTAGGCCAGTTACCAGCCTGCCTGTTGTGTTCACTTTTCAGAAAATGTAGATGGTCAAACAGAAACATGTACGACCTACAGCAAGGTGAGTTCCTATTTTCCTACCTGATGCAACTTGAGAAAGACTTGGGCATGAGCCTGCCAGCAGTTTGGGGTCGTATCCTCCAGGCCAGTCATTAGTCACAGGTGTGTTTAGGTCCCTGCTCACCCTTGCTGCACCTCATCCCTCTTGCAGTGGGACAATATCCAGGAGCTCTTGGGCCACCCTGTGGAGAAGCCGGTTGTCCTGCACAGGTGAGTCGGAATTTGCTGTCTCTGACCATCCCATCTGCTCCTTGAAGCCCAAAAGGCTCAAGGAAATCTGCCAGTGGATATTGCATTAGAAATTACACAAGTTTATGATGTTGCCAAAACATAATTCCTGCTCCACCCTGCACATTAGGACTGAGCCAACTGATCTCCATGTTTGCCTCTGGTATAGCTCCCCTCCCCCTACCATACTTCTAAGTATGGAGGCCCTGTCATCACCAGTTATTCAAAAAGGGAGGTAGTCTTGACTGATTGTGCCAGGCTCTCCTTTCCTATCAAAGCTGCTACCTACTGTAGCCCAATGCCCCATTCCTTCCTGCTGTGCTGCCTAAAGCTTCTTCTCAGGCCCAAGGTTCCACTTGAAAGAGCCCTTCTGACTTTTTACCACCCGTGTCCAGTTCCACAGTAACTTTTTGTGCCCTTTTGGCTGTCTAGAATTCTGAGTTGAGTCAGGCGATCCCTACCCCTAGTACCTTGAAGGATCTATATGATGTGTTCTTTCTTTCTTTCTTTCTTTTCTTTCTTTCTTTCTTTCTTTCTTTCTTTCTTTTCTTTTTCTTTCTTTCTTTCTTTCTTTTCTTTCTTTCTTTCTTTCTTTTTCTTTCCTTCCTTCCTTCCTTCTTTCCTTCCCTTCCTTCTTTTCTTCCCTTCCTTCCCTCCCTCCCTCCCTCCCTCCCTCCCTCTCTCTCTTTCTCTCTCTCTCTCTCTCTCTCTCTCTCTTTCTTTCTTTCTTTCTTTTCTTTCTTTTTTTTGCTGGGTATTGAACCCAGAGCCCTGTGCATGCAAGGCAAGCATTCTACCAACAGCTATATCCCCAGCCCTTGAAGGGCCTATATGGAGACCAATGCACACTCAAAGCCACAAGAGAATACTGGCTAGTAGCCCACATCCCAAAAATAAATGCCTTGCTGGCCTTGTTCTCTGTCTGCTCCTCTAATTGTGCTTTCTCTGGCCTCAGGTCCTCCTCCCCAAACAACACTAACCCATTTGGCTCCACATTCTGCTTTGGTCTTCAGAGGATGATCTTTGAGGTAAGTCCTGGAGTTTATAGAAATAAGCTACTGAGGCACTGGTGGTCATGGCAAGGACAAACAAATGATTGAGGAAAATTGGGGAGGGCCTAAGTGCCGTGATGGGTAGATAAATCTCAGCAACCCTTTCTGTGTACCCTGTTCAGAAATGATTTGGGATAAGCTAGGAATGTAGTTCAGTGGTAGAATACTTGCCTAGCATGCACAAGGACCTGGGTTCCATCCCCAGGAACACAAGCAGGGGAAAGGTTGAAGAGATTTGGAATTATGGAGGCTGAAACAATCTGTTTCCAACAAAATGAGAAGATTTTGTTGGAAAATCAGATCATCTCTGTGTGCACTGAATCCAGCTACTACAGGAAAAGGGGCAGTAGGGCTAAACTCTGGGCATGTTGAGAACCCTTGAGGGCCTTGTGAATGAATGTGCCATGGGCGCAAATGGCTCTGGAGGCTTGGGAGAAGAATAGACAGCCTCTTTTTTTAGCAGGCCCTTAGCTGTTCCAGAAGGACTAGACAAATGGGTGTGGTAAAGGTCAAGTACCCCAAGAGGAACAGGCAGATTCTCGCTCAGGCAGAGTGCCTGCCCCCTAGTGTAAACTGTGAGAAGTTGAGGGGTCAAGAATCCCAGGTTTTGGGGCTGGGGTTGTGGCTCAGTGGTAGAGCACTTGCCTTGCATGTGTAAGGCACTGGGTTCGATTCTCAGCACCACCTATAAATAAATAAAATAAAGATCCATTGGCAACTAAAAAAAAAAAAAAAAAAGAATCCCAGGTTTTGTGTGTATAACCTCTAGCCAACTCCTCTGCCACATAGGATCTGCCTTCATCCCTTCTCCCCAGTCCCTTGATCCACTGTCCTCTTCTTATACCAGGTCATGCAGAACAACCACATTGCCTCGGTGACCCTGTATGGCCCCCCCCGACCTGGTGCCCACCTGAGAACAGCAGAGCTCCCCTAGAGGCATCATCACCACCCTTGCCCTTCTGCCCATGGAACTGTGCATCACATCCTGCTCAGTGGGTCTCTGTGCCACCTGTGGGTATTCATGGACACCTTGCCAGTGTTGAAGGGCTCTTGGGGTGTTCTGAGGTGGGACACAGGCTGGGTGCTTTGCCATGAGACAAAGGGCCCAGATATTCTTCTGTATGTCCTAAGCCTGCTGCCAATAGCAAGCAGGGAACACAGACTGCAAAAAGAAGCACAAACTTTGATTCTTGATATCTGGACTCAGAAGCTGTCTACTAACATGTAAGGAGGCAGCCCCTTTCCCACACACATTGGGAAAACTTGGGGCTCCTTCTGTGGCTGAGGACATAGGCACCCAGTATGAGGGTCCTGCTTTTGGCTCCACATTGCCATGTGACCCTTACGGCAAGCAGGTAGTGTGTCCATAGTACTTGGTTGCAACATTTGCACTACATCCACTTTAGTTACTTGATGAGCTGGCTATGGCCAAGGTGGCCTACCTGCCCTTCCTGGTTCCTTTGTGGCACCCATTCCCCACCAGACCTAGGAAGCACACCCAGTTGGTTGAAACACAGCTTTCTACCATCCAGGTATGTCCTCAGGCCTGATTCCCATCACTCTTGGAGCCATCTTTCAAGGTTGCCTGTGCCCCTGCTCTGCCCAGCCTGGCTGGCAGGGCTGCATGTTTCGATCCTGTTTGCCTCTTTTATTTAATGCCAAAGTTTTAGCCAAAGACATCTTCCTTCTTTCATTATGTTTAGCATTTTGTTCTGCACTGTGGGCCAACTCCCTACCCCAAACCTGGGCATTGCCCTCCAGCCAGGCCATTCGTGGCTCAAGGCTGGGGGGCTCAAGGGAGGTTGGGCTACTTTGTCTCTTCATGGGTCTGGCTAATGGAAAGTAGCATATATATGCTTTAAAAATATTAATCTTTTTGGAAAGAATTAAGAGAAATGTATAATTTTATCCCATTTTTAATATTTTGGTCTAGCAACTTGTGATACATAGATGACAATTTTGTGAGTTTTTCAAATGTGTGTACAGATTTTTGTAAATATGACTCTTTTGTAATTAACTCATGTACAGCCTCATCCTGTATAGTTCATGATGAATGTGCAGGGGATCTGCTCCAGGTGCCTCTGTGGTTCCTAGGCCTACAGTCAGGCTTATGTGGCACTCCAATGACTTTGACTTTGTAATTGACTAATGTCTTCCCTTTCGGACAGTGATCCGGCCAGAGACCCTGCACATCTTACTGTCAGGGGTAGCCAGGACTGTTCCCATCCTCTTGGAATAGGTGAACCATCTTCACCCCCTGCCCACATCCCTTCTCCAATAAAGTACCTGTGCCCTCAGCAGCAGCTTGTCATGTGCTGTTGCTGGGATGTTTGTACTGAAATAAGTGTGAAAGTATTTATTTTTTAAGAAGGGGGTGGTTGAAGAATATGGGAAATTTTATAGAAGAAAAGTCTTAGGAAATGGCGCCTTGGCTCCTCTGCAGGGGCTGGGACAGCTTTCAACATTGGCATAGTTGTATGGGTATAGGAGATGGGGAAAGACTTTAGGAACATGACACAGTTGTCCCTGATGCGGCTCCATCTGTGGTGTACCAGGCAGACCTGGGCCCCATTGGAATTGGCCCAGGAAAGCAGACCTAAGAGGGGAAAGATCTAAAGATGTAGATAGGAGCTGGGCGCAGTGGCACACGCCTATAATACCAGCACTTTGGGAGGCTGAGACTGGAGAATTGCGAGTTCAAAGCCAGACTCAGCAATGGTGAGGCGCTAAGCAACTCAGTGAGACCCTGTCTCTACATAAAACACAAAATAGGGCTGGGGATGTGGCTCAGTGGTCGAGGACTCCTGAGTTCAGTCCTCGGTAGCAAAAAACAAAAAAAGATAGGGCTAGGAGTCCAATTGGAGGAGCAGGTGGGAAGCAAAGTGGCTTTCAGATTGAACTATGACAATGCCTGCCAGGTCTATGAAGCCTGTAGGGCCTGGCCTTGAGGAGCTACATGTGTCTACATCATCCTAGAAGTTCAAAACCAAGCCCCCACCTTAACACACAGTACCTATGTGCTACTAGGATGACTAAATATGTCCATTGCTCTAGGGCCTGCTGGGCACCACCTGAGCCATAGCTGTCTCATGGGTCACCAATGCACTATTTTTCAGACCTGCTCTGTGTAGTGTGAGCCAGCAGGAAGTGCCAAACTCAATTTCTGTGCCCTGGGATCCTGAAGAAGCAGACACAGGTAATCTAGGGAAGGGCAACCCACACCTTAATAATCCACATGAAAAACCCCTTCAAGCTCTCTTCTGTTCCATCCTGGGGCTAAAAGAAGCTTGGCACTGTGATGGGTGGCTAAGAGTCCCACTGGAAGGGGCCTGCACCAACAGGCTGCCTATGTGCACAGACTGGCCCATGTGGCCCATGCAGCAGGCGCCACATAAGCCAGATGTCAGCAGCTGAGAGCCCATGTACTACAACCAGCTCACGGTAGAAGCAGGGGTCAAATGTGCTCAGGTGTGGTGCTGCAGAAGGCTGGGAGATGCCAAAGGTACGGAAAGCGGGGTGAGGCTCAGGTATGAGCCGGAGGCGCTGCAGACACATGCCCAGAAAGACGTCATCAATGGGAAAGAGCTCAACCTGTGCACAGGCACTTGCCAGGCGGCGCAAGGTGGCTCCAGAAAGAACAAAACCACCACCTCCTGCATAGGCTGGGTAGGCAGGTAGGCCATACACAGCCTCTGGGATGTAGTACTTACTGGCCTTAGCACGGATTGGCCTCGCCTGCACAATTACGTCACCTGCAAGCAAGTCCTGCGCAGGATCCCGCGATTTTAGGAACTCCAGCAGGTTCCCCACGTGTACAAATACATCAGCATCACCCTTAAAAACAAAGCGCACGTTGGGGCAAAAGGCTGAGGCCCAGGCCAGAAAGTGGATCTCCTTAAGCGTTAAGTTGAAAAAAGTGTCGTCAAAGGCCCAGAGCAGGATGTCCGAGTATGCATGGCTCTCAGCAAGCAGCAGTGCACGCCATTGTGTCTGTGTGCCCACCCCCTTCGTGTCTTCCCTGTCGGTGCTAGCACTCCTAGGCACCCCTAGCAGGAACACGCGGCGTACAAGTGCCCCCTCCACGCGACCCTCAGCACCCCATGTCTGGCGCACGGCTTGGCGCCTCTCAAAGTCAGCTGCCACTGACTTGACAGCTATGAGCAGGTCAGGTTGACCACCAGGTGCACCGTCATCACGGCACTTGTGCCGCTGATTAATGAGGAGCGGAAAGCGCCGCTGGTCCTTGGCGCGCAAGTAGCGCTGGAAATCAAAGGGGCCTGTAGGTGTAGGTGACGGCGGTGTGTCCCCTTCGTAGGCCGGTGGGGCGGCGCCAGCGTCCAGTACCTGGAATGCTCGGGGACCGAGGGTGGGCTTCTGTGCAGCCTGCCCTCGCGCTTGCGGCTTGCTAGTGGTTGGGGCCGGGCCATCGCGTTGCGCATACAGGAGGAGGCCAAGGGCCGCGCTGAGCAGCAGCGTGAGTGACGCGTCCCGGCGTAGGCGCACCCTCCTCTTCATGACCGAGTGGCCGTGTCCGCCCTCTCTTTGAAAGGTTGCCTGCAGGACCTTGAAGCGGTGGCGGAAGGCGGGTGGGGGTCAGAGGCTCCCAGCCCCACCTCCTGGAGAGGAGAGCGCAGGAGGCCACGCCCTGGGGGGGGTCCTTCAGCTACCAGCCGTTCATTCCCCTCTGTTGCACCTCCACATCGCACCGCTGGGACTAGCAGCCTGAAGGGACAAGATGTTGAACTCCCACCCGCTCGGCTCCAGCCCAGGACAGTGCCCAAAAGCCGGGCAGAAAACCCCTACCTCGGCCCTACCTTATCCCACCCCTCACGCCAAGACCAAATCCTTAATACCTTTCTCCTCCCTGCCCCAACCTCTGTCCCTAAGATCCCGACACTCACTCTGGGAGCAGCAGTGGCCCCCCGGATGCTGAAGCCTCGGGCTCAGCGCAGGGTCCCAAGGGCGGCCATGAACGGGGCCTGGGCCAAATGCAGCGTTGGCAGGAAGGGGGCCGAGGCCATGCCACGTGACCCTCCAGCTGTGCGCGTCTGGACATCTGGAGCTCAGCTCCGCCCCCCGCCGCCGGCAACTGCAACTCTGAGTGAGGACTAATCCCTGAGAGGATTTCTCCTGGGCGATTCTTGCTGGGAAGGCCGGGTCTTGGTGCTAGTTCAGACTCCCCAAAACCGCCTTTCTGAGGCCTGGGAAGTATCAACGTCTCTGGTTACCCCCTCCCGCACGGAATACCCGCGCCTGCCACCCAGTAAACTGGTGAGTGAGGACAGTTTGAACACACAAAACTGCTCCTCCAATTCTTACAACAGTTCTCATTACTTATGCCCAGATGGGGATGCTGCTTCTTAGGCCCAGGAGGATCATACAGGCAGAAAGTAATGCCCCAAATCTTTTCGAATTCAATCCAGGAATCCTCTGTTCTTCCTCTACCCCACCCCTGGTCCACAGTGAGATACAGGACAGCAGGTTAACCCTGTCTGCATTAATTTCCCAGGCAAGCACTGCAACCTTGTCTCCCCAAGAGCTTATGGGCCTGAGTCCAGTCCCAGATCCAGTTTTGAGTCTGCTGCTCCCCAGCATACCCTCCTGCACATAGAAATGACTGTGTCTGTGGCACTGCTGACCAGATTGGGCTAACAGGGATTGGTAAAGTTTGGGGAAGCTCCTGGAAGAGGTCACTCAGCAAAGGTTTTGACCTGAGACCAAGGTGGGCAGAGAGGCACCCTGGAGCCTGAGAGCCCAGTCCTTGCTTAGCTCTGCTGCCAGCTCTCAGCTCTCTCTTCCTGGAACTCAGGGTCTGCAGGCCCCAGCCTATGTGGTAGAGCCTGGAATAGACACCTCCAGCCCCGGCATACATCACTGCTTCACTTCCCACTCCCTCCCATAGTACAGCTCTGGGCTGCCCCCGCCCAGAACTTCCATGTCATTGACCAAACAACCCTCAGTCTTGATTGATCAGTCAGCAGCCTTTCTCACCACAGTATTCCCTGGCCTCCAAATCCCCTGCTTTTCCCCTTTCTTCTTGGGGTCGCTCCTTTTCTAGTGTCTTTCAGTCCCACTATCTGCCCATTTGTGAATCTTTAACCACAACCCTTCTCCTGAACCCAGAACTATAAACCAGCAGCCTTCATACTCCCTCCCTGGATGTCCTGCAGGAACATCATTTTCCATGAACAGAGCAAACACAGCCTCCTGCAAGCCTCTATCCCACTGGCAAAGGAAGAAACTCTGGGTCTTCTCTAACCCTATTCCTCATGCAGGTTTACCAAGGCCCATTATTCTCCTGAAGATATCCTAGTGTTCATCTCTTTTCCCCATTGCTGCAGCCACTGCCCCAGTACCTACCTCTTCCGTGCTGTTTTTTCTCTCATTCTGTCTCTCTCCATCCTCACTAGCCTCCCAGTCTTAATTCCCAAAACTCTTCAAAGACTTCTCACTGGCCTATTAAGTCCAAATTCTGTAAAATGGCTCACCAGACTCTATGTTATCCCTCACCAACTCCCCACCTCACCCTGCTCACCAGCTCATCTCTTCAGGAGCCTAAGACCAGCCTGAGGTAGGCCTCTATGCTCCCACAATTCCCTGAGTGAAAGTTACATTTTATTACCATTGCTGAGTACTTGGGTCTCACACTGAGTGAGCTGGGGCAAGCAGGATTTGGGTGTCTTGCTCACTACAGTATTTGCAGCACCCAGGGTGGTGCCTAGGACAAGGAAGATCCAGGTGCTTAAGGAGTCACTGTTCAAGGAGTGAAGGGGTGAAGGCTGGCCAGAAGATTCTCTTTTGGGGGTAGAAGAGGATGAGAACAACATTCATACTGTCTCCATCAAAGAATCTGGGGTAGAATTCCCAGTGGTATGTCCCAGGAGCTCAGGAGCTCAAGGGGGTGTTTGTATGGATCCTGGAGAAAGCACTCAACTCTGCTCCAGCAGCCCAGTGAAGTAGAGCTTTTAACTGTGGTCTCAGGGTTCCAGTGGATTTGGAAGGGGGTCAGCAATAGCAGCAGTAGTAGCAGAAGGGACCCTAGAGCCATCAGATGTTCCAAACACTGCTGGGCTCCTGGCAGACTGCTGCTTCCTTGAAACCAGTCCTAGGCCAGGCCTCCATCAGGACCCACCAGGCCCAGCAGGTCCTCTGCCAGACTGGTGAGCTCATTCTCCTCCAGGGCCTCCACCAGGTGTTGTAGTGTGGCCCGGCGGCCCTCAGCCTGCACGAAGCGACGCAGCAGCTGGAAGGCCTGCTCGTACAGCCCATCACGCTCATACTCATAGGCCAGCGAGTCGAGCGCTGGGTCCCGCAATGCTCGACAGCAGCGCTGCAGTGAGCGTCCCACCCTACGCCACTTGAGGCCCACTGAACGCGCGAACTTCTGTTGGTCCTGCAGGCTCAGTGGCCGATTCACTGCAGAGAGAGTTGGGGAGGTGGATGGACGAGAGCCAGCCCCCTCCCGTGCCCAGCCAGTGATTCCAGCCCAGCCTTCACCCTTGCCCAAACTCCAACCCCCTGGGGGCCCCACCTTTGCGCTTGCACCTCACCTACTGGCCGACCCTGAAACAGAAACGTCTGTCCAGACAAGGGTGGTAGCTTCTCCTCTGGCGGAGAGGGGATCAGGGACTGAGAGGGGGCCGGGACAATGCCAACATCCACATTGACATT
The DNA here is from genome assembly GCA_004024805.1 of Geosciurus inauris. Classification (NCBI taxonomy): domain Eukaryota; kingdom Metazoa; phylum Chordata; class Mammalia; order Rodentia; family Sciuridae; genus Geosciurus; species Geosciurus inauris. The sequence continues at coordinate 17,903 of PVHX01007679.1, forward strand.
ATCACCCTGGCCCGCCAAGCCACAGGTCAGATTGCAGAGCGCATCTTCCAGCTCAGCTAGTTCCTCGTCCCGGAGCCGGTCAGGCTAGGGAAGGGCATACAAGGTCAGTAGGGCTTTTATGCGTGAATCCCCACCCTACCCCATCCTGACCCATGCCAGCCGCACCTTCTGGGCTAAGATGCAGTTCAAACAACGCTCCTCATCTGTCAGCCAAGCATCCAGCCGCTCGGCACCAGCGCGCAGCTCCAGCTGCAGCGGTACAGAGTGTTGGGCCAGCGCCGCTGCCAAGCACCTTTGCAGCTCGGTGCGCAGCGTCCCCTCGCGGTAGATGCGGAGGAAGCGGCTACAGGGCTGTCGCCCACAGAAACGCAACTGCAAAATCAGCTGCGGGTCACTGCGGTGGATCTTGAGTATCTGCAGCACGTCCGGGCTGTCGGCGCTCTCTGCGGAGGTGAGCAGTCAGGTGCTGGGTGGTTCCCAGGCGGGCGGCTCTCCAAGCCCGAGGAAGGGAGAAGCCCGTGGTCAAATCCCCGTCCCCATCCTCTGACCTGGGATTCTGGGTTATCCAGAAAACCCAGCTGGGAAACAAAATTGGGATGCAAATAGCAACAACCCAGAAAGCAGGCCAGGACCTATCACAGAGTACATCCCAAGATAGAGTGGGTGCCACCTAGCCCCATCTCTTAAGTCCCAAATGGGGGGCGGGGGTCTTTGCAACACATAAAAGGGGCATACGCCCTGGGCAACCAGGCCATCTGGGTAGGCAGGCAGGGGAGGGGCAGGAGGTCTCAGGTCTTCACCCTCCACTTAGTACAGCTCCCTTTCCTCTGGAAGGAGAGAGGTTCTTGCTTTTCTGAGGTTGGGGTTGGATGCCCCAACCAGCTTCAGCCTCTTGCGGCTTCTACCCTGAGATAGGAAAGAGGAACCTGAAATGGCAGGTACTGGGGAAGGGTCTTGGGCAAGGAGTGCTGCAGTGAGAGAGGAAAAGAGAAGAGGGAAATGCATGATTAATAGAAAGGAGTGAGCTTGCTGGTCTGGAATGCGGGGCATAGAGTAGGGGAACATTAGTGCAGAAATAGGTAGATGTACAGTCATGGATAAACATGACTATACTCAAGGACACACAAGCAGTAAGCAGAGAAGACAAAGCCTACACAGCCAATTTTCTCTACCCTACCCTCACCTTCACCCAATTCTTTCCCTGAAGGCAGCTATAAGCCCAGGCCCACCAAATCCAGGCGGTGAGGTATTACCCCCGCCCCACCCACAAAGGCCCCCCAGCCCATCCCTTCCTCTCCCATTCCTACCCAGCTACTCACCTGTCAATGATGTCTGCAAAGCCCTGTATACTGCCACCTTCTTCTGGGGGTGTGCATAGGCATCAGACAGAACCACCTTGTCCAGTAAGGATTCCAAAAACAGGTATGCACTGCCCACCCACTCTTCGTGCCCATTTGGGCCAGCTGCCATCTTGCCTCCTAGAGACACAGACAGGCATCTAGGTCATCCTAGCCTTGGAGACAACCGTCCAATCTCATGTAGCCCTCCAGAGCAATTCCAACTAGCCGGCACACTTGAGGCAAGGAGTTCACCATCTCAGAGGCAGCACCTTGTGCCTCTGGCTCTAAACAGAGCCCTTCCTAGCCCATGTACAGTGAATACTGTCCTTCCACTGTCTTCCAGAAAAAAAATCCAGAGTCACAGTGGCAGAAAAGTCAAGGTAGACCCTGCAGTGGAAGCAGAGAAGCTCTGCCTCCTCAGGGCAGCATCTTTCTTACCAAAACTGACAGGAGACCATTCTGGATAGTGTCAATGCCCCAAAGCCAACCAGACCCATGTCCTGGCCTTGCCTTCAGCTTAAACTTGGGTCCCCAGGGTCCCTGTGGGTCCATAGCCTTACCCTTAGGTTACTTCATCTGCCTTCCCACTATTACAACTGGCTTCACTTCAAAAGAAACCTGTAGTTTGGTCCTACCCAGACTCCCTCTCCCAATCCTAAGTGACCTCTGAGAACTTTCCTCCTCTGTTTTCTCAATCTCTGTCCAGGTCTGGTCATGTGAAGCAAGTCTGGCCAAACTGCATATTCCACTCACTATTCTTCAAGGTCTAGTTTGGGTTTTGGGAATAGGGCTCAAGTTGGACCAGTGAGAATCAACCCTGCAACTCTGCCTGGACCAATAGGAAAGATGTACTAATTTCCTCTTCCCTTAGGGCTAATCTGAAGGAAGGAGTGGGTCTGTTTTGCCACTGCTTGGGAAGTGCCTGGTTGAGAATGAAACCAACACAGAAGGAAACAAAGCCAAGAGATAGAGAAGGGAACTTCTAACCACACTATGCCCCTGGATCCAGCTGTCCCTGAAGCCCTTACAGCCTGGACTGTTCACTTATGTAAGCTAAACCATCCCACTTTGTTATAAAGTCCTTGGAATTAGGCTCTTATCTTCTTCAACTCAAATTATTCTATTATAGGTTCATTCCTACGCAGATAGAGCCCCGTAGTGGTAACATCTTCTCCATTCATCTTCTGTCAAAGTCTGGTCAAAGTCTGGTGGGGAGCAAAATTCCCAGCCAGGGAACCAATGCATTGACCCTCAGTTTAGTGGCCTCACAGATACTGGCCCAGGAAGAGGCAAGTCTCCCAGCTCACGTGAGGGGATATCCCTTCTTCCTAGAAATGAACTCAAGGCCCCAGCTCCTTACCCCATAATTCACATTCCTTAACTTTCTCTCCATCACCATTTATAGATAGTAGGTTCAGAAGAGTGCTGAGCCCCAGCTCTGGGCAGGACAGAAGTAGTCCCAGCTGTCTTCTATTTACAGACAGGGAGCCTCAGGGGAGGGGGTACCAAGAGGAGCCAGCTCTACAACCTTGGACATCCTTTCGGAGGAAGTAAGAGGGCAGAGAGCAGAGGCTGCATTTCAGATCTTCCCCAGGCTCTAACCTGAGGGTCAAAGCTGGAGCAGAGCCGGGCACGGTGGCTCAAGCCTGTAATCCCAGCACTTAGGGAGGCTGAGACAGGAGAATCGTGAGTTCAAAGCCAGCCTCAGCAATGGTGAGGCGCTAAGCAACTCAGTGAGACCCTGTCTCTATGTAAAACACAAAATAGGGCTGGGGATGTGGCTCAGTGGCCGAGTGCCCCTGAGTTCGATCCCCAGTACCAAAAAAAAAAAAAAAGCTGGAGCAGTATTTGGGCCCTCTAGTATCACCCACCCTGGAAAGGGAAATGAAAACTGGCAATGGTCCTACTCTGTGTCTGAGCATAGGGTACACACTTTTTGGAGTTCCTCTCCAGGCAAGTCATTTCATTAAAAAAATTAATACTTGTGTATTTACCCAAAACTATAGTCTGAAAATCAACAGATCAGGATAATAGATTAGGTTGGCTGGCAGCGGGAGGAGCTGGGGTAATTTTTGTTTTTATTTTATTCAGCAATATCTTCTACTTTAAGTAAAATAGACACATTTGGGGCTGGTGTGATAGCTCAGTGGTACAATGCTTGCCTGGCATGTTCAAGCCCCTGGCTTCAATCCCCACCACCAAAAATAAAATAAAATAAAGACACATTTCTTTTGTGTTAAAAAAAAAAGTAAATGTCTTTATTAAAAGGTTTAGGGGGCTGGTGTTGTGGCTTAGTGGTAGATCGCTTGCCTCACACATGTGAGGCACTGGGTTCAATCCTCAGCACCACATAAAGATACAAATAAATAAAGATATTGTGTCCATCTACAACAATATTTTAAAATAAAACACAAAATAGGGCTGGGGATGTGGCTCAGTGGTCGAGTATCCCTGAGTTCAATCCCCAGAACCAAAAAAAAAAAAAAAAACCTAAAAAATACATATTAAGGGGCTGGGATTGTAGCTCAGCGGTAGAGCGCTTGCCTTGCAGGTGTGAGGCCCTGGGTTCGATCCTCAGCACCACATACAAAGCAATAAAATAAAGACATTGTGTCCATCTACAACTAAAAAAAAATTAAAAAAAAAAATACATATTAAAAAAAGGGAGGCTGCGGCCAGGCACTGTGGCCCACGCCTGTAATCCCAGCAGCTCAGGAGACTGAGACAGGAGAACCACAAGTTCAAAGCTAGCCTCAGCAACAGCAAGGTGCTAAGCAACTCAGTGAGACCCTGTCTCTAAATAAAATACAAAATAGGGCTGGGGATGTGGCTGAGTGGTTGAGTGACCCTGAGTTCAATCCCCAGTACCCACTCCCAAAAAAAGGCTGAGAATGTACCTGAGTGATATATTGTCCCTGGGTTAAATCCCCAGTAGCAAAAAAAAAAAAAAAGAGTGAAACTCGAAATTCTGCAGATAACAAGTAGAGCCAACAGTGGTTGGGAGCAAGCCAAGGAGGCAAAACAAGTGGGGAGCCCTGGATAAGCGGCCTGAGGGACCCTGGAAACGTTTCCACTTTCATATCTTCCTAGCATCCTCACTTGGAAGTGCTGACCTGATGAATGTAGTCTCACCTCAAATGATGTAAGTAGGGACAGAAAGGAATAGATCAGGCCTGCCAGGTAGGCACTGGAAACCTGGAGATGGGGCGATGCTCAACACACTAGCACTGGGCATGTGGGGAAAGTCTGCTTAGCTGGAGCTGGAGCTCGAGCTCGAGAGCTGGGGCTCCTCTCCAATTTTCCCTTTGGGAATCATACGGGAAGCCCCGAGCCTCACCCAGCAGGAGTCCGCCCCTCCTCTGGCGGGGCTGAGGCTTCCAGGCCGGCCCTGGTAACGTTTAGAGGGATGACATAATATGGACACTTGAGTACCAACCTAAGAACAAGTGCACCAACTACAAGAGGCCAACCAGGCACCGCACCCTAACACAGAACAGTCCCTATGCAGCCCTACCTCTGGCTGGTGGGCAGGGACAGCCCGAAGGCGTGGCCCAAGGACTGAAAGCCTACAGTTCCGGGCGACGAGCTTGAGCGTCCCCTACTCATCTGCCACCTTCGGAGTTCTTGAGGGGACCTTCCCCAGTGCCCACTAGCCTACCTTCATTCTGAGGTTTCGCACGTGCCCGGTGTCTCGGCTCGCAGAACTGTTCAGACCAACGCTGCCCCCACTACACCCTCACCTTTAGGGCCATGTCGCCCCTCAAAAGCCCTTAGATGGGGCAAGGAACCTGCGAGAGTCAAGTTCCGTACTTCCCCGCCTCCCACTGAAAGAGTCCAACAGGCCAACACCACTAGCTGGCCAGAGCAGCCGCGGTGACAACCGCGCGATGCCCACGCTTGAGAGCCAGGATCCGCCTCTACTCCCGCCGCCCAGGAGAGCCCACCCCTTATCTGCACTAACCTGCGGGCCTCGGTTGGGCCTGGGTTCCCACGCCCTCCAGAATCCGCTGCACTGCGCCGCTTCCGGGTGTGCGCCGAGGCGCTGGGGCGGCGCCCCTGTTCGAGCCGCCCCGTCCGCCCGCGCGTCCCGCCTTCCCAGCAGCTCCTTCCCACCTCTGCTGTCCTCTGCTGCCAGTCCCCTGACTCTGGGCAAAGCCCATCTGGTCTGCTGAGCAGGTAAGATATTAGCGCCCGAGGATGGACGGCAGGAAGAACTGCCCGCAGGTCGTGACTTTTGGGGCTTGCAGTTTTTACGAGGCAGGAGGGCCCCATGCGAGAGCTGCCAGACTTTCGTCTGTTCGTGGTGGATCAACAAGAGGGCGCCCCCTGGTGATCAGAATTTTCTAGTTCCCCGCTGGGGCTCCAGTTTGATAATCTGATCTCTACTAACCCCACTGAAAACCCTTGCCATGGGTCCCAGGTACAAACCTGGCCTAGGGTATCCGAAATCCCAGTGTACATGTGACATATATTCCAGAAGAGACCTTTAGCCTGGAAGATGTGGAGAAGTATACTGGCAAGTGATGTGAAACGTGTACAAAACACTTCAGGCACCTTGAAACAAAATTGGCAACTTCATAGGTCAGACGTAGAGGCTTACGACTGTAATTCTAGCTACTCTGTAATTCTAGCTACTCGGTAACTGAGGCAGGAGGATCCCAAGTTAAGGGCCAACCTGGGCAATTTAGCGAGACAGTGTCTCAAAAAATAAAAAGGACTGAGGTTAGTGGTAGATTCAATCTGTGTGTGTGTGTGTGTGTGTGAGAGAGAGAGAGAGAGAGAGAGAGAGAGACACGAGGCGGGGAGAGGGGCGCGCAGGCAACTTAAAAGAGGACACACAATTTCTAACAATCTTTTCTTCCCTCTAAAAGCGGCGCTCTGGGGTGGCTCTAGGGAGTTCCAGGTTACCCAGCGGGAGCCAGGGCTGCTCAAGGATCAAACTTGAACTACAGCTCCTCAGACGCCAGAATCGGCTGGCCCCAGATCCCACGCTTTTCCCTGCAGGTCTTGCGGGTTTTAGAAAACTCCTGGGACACTCGCCCGCTAGACTCAGGCTGCAAAGGAGTCTCCCCTCCCTGGGCGGATCCAGCTGGGCCCCGCCCATGCCACTGCTCTCTGATTGGCTCGCTGTCCCTGACAAAACTCTTCATTAATGCTTGCTTCTGTCTCATTAACTCTACGCACTCTCTAGTGGTTGACGGGGTTCCCACAAGGTTTCTCAATCTGGAACCTGTGTAGTCACCTAGACGTTGTTCAACAATTAAGAAAATAAAGAACCAGAAATGCTTTGGCATCCATCCAACTTCATGGGCCTGAGACCTGCGCAGTGGGGCAGAGCCCCCACATTTTTGCACTATTTATTTACGTATGGTGCTGGGGATCGAACCGATGGCTTGCTAGGAAAGTGCTCTACGTCTGAACTATTACACTAGCTCTTCTTTTATTCTGAGACAGAGTCTCCCTAAATTGCTGACGCTTGCCTTAAGCCTGCGATCCTCCTGCCTCAGCCTCCAGAATAGCTAGGATTACAGGTCTGTACCACTGCTCCCAGCTCTGAAATTCTTTTTTTTTTTTAAGGTTTTTTTTTTTTTAATCTTTTTTAGTTGTCAATGGATCTTTATTTTATTTATTTATATGTGGTGCTGAGAATCGAACCCAGTGCCTCACATATGCGAGGCAAGTGCTCTACCACTGAGCCACAACCCCAGCCCTCTGAAATTCTTTTTTTTTTTAAGTGTTTTTTAGTTGTTGACGGACTTTTATTTTATTTATTTATATGTGGTGCCGAGAATCCAACCCAGGGCCTCACACATGCTAGGCAAGTGCTCTACCACTGAGCTACAACTCCGGCCCTGAAATTCTTAACGTTGTGAACAGGGATCCCATATTTTCATTTTGTACTAGGCTCTACAAATTATGTAGTGGCTTCCAGTCCACAAACATTTCTACACCCAGGCTCTGTTGTTCCCTCAACACTTTGGTTTTCCTGGGCCCAGGGATGACCCTGTCTCTCTCTCCAGTCGGGAGCTGTTGGAAGCAGTGAAGCCCCCGGACCCGGAAGCCACACCATGGTGGAGCCAGGAGAACAACTGCCCGAGGAGGTGCTAGCTCTCATCTTCCGCCACCTGTCCCTCAGGGATCGTGCGGCTGTTGCTGGGGTCTGCAAGTCCTGGGCAGCTGCTGCCACCAGCAGTGCAGTGTGGCATGACACGAACATCAGGTGAGAGGGCTTTTTTGTCCCCTGCCATTCCTCATTTTCATACTTTCCCTGTGAAGTCAGGAATTGGGGAGATTCATTGACTTCCCACAAAAAACAAAAACAAACAAAAAAGTAACATTTATTAATCACCTACTGCATACCAACTATTGGTAATATATTTAAGATTCATATATTAACCCATTTAATCCTCACAAAAACCTCGTGTGACTGTATGATTATTGCACTGATAGGAAACAGAGGCAGAGAGAATCACTTCCCATTGGTCATTCATCTAGAGAGTGGCAGAGGCGAAATTTGAACCTTCCAGTTCAAAGCCCCACTGCGCCTCCTTAAGACACCTGAGGAAACCTAGTTCCTAAAGTATTGGCTCTCTATGCCAGGGTTTCAACTTGTGTCAGACACCACAGAAGTCTTCTAAAGAGATATGAGTTCCCTCCTACCATCAGCTGCTGCCCAGAGGCAAAGGCATGGTGGGGAGGGCAGCTAGCACCCAAATTGAGAGGTTGGTGGAGGCTTCTCCCCCTGTCGCGATGAGGCTGCCAATGCCTTTTCTGCACCATTCTAACCCAAGTTGCGACAGTGAACGGGAAGGCATATTACCACCATATCTGTCTGTCTGCCTGGACCACATTCACAACCTACAGCTGGAATTTGAGCCGTCAAAGAAGCCAAGTCGCCGGACAGCCACCGAGCTGCTGACTGCACTGGCGGGCCGTGCCCCAGGGCTTCGAGGCTTGCGCCTGGAGTGCCGCGGAGATAAACCGCTCTTCGATGCGGGCCGAGACATCCTGGATGCTGTGCATGCCCTCTGTGGGACCGCCAGCAAGCTGCACCACCTTGACCTGCGGCGCTTGCCCTTCACACTAGACGACACGCTGGTGCTTCAGGTAGCTTGTGGCTGCCCGGAGCTCCGCAGCCTTTTCCTAGATAACCATACGCTGGTGGACAGCGTGGGGCCGGGCTCAGTACTCAAGCTACTGGCTGCCTGCCCGCGCCTGCGCACCCTTGGCCTGCACTTCGCCAGCTTGTCCCGCGCTGTCCTCGATGCACTGGCAAAGCCAGATCGCGCGCCTTTTGCGCTCCTGGCCCTGCGGTGCGCGAGCCCGGAAGATGCACGCGCATCCTCATTGCCCGACGAAGCCTGGGCAGCATTGCATTGCCGCCATCCTGGGCTGATTGTGGAGCTGGAGCTGGAGCCTGCACTTCCAGATGAGAGCGTGATGCGCGTCCTGCAACCAGCAGTACCCGTGGCTACGCTGCGTCTCAACCTCTCGGGTGACACCATAGGTCCGTTGCGTTTCGCCGCGTGCCACTACGCCACAACCCTGTGCGCGCTAGAGGTGCGCGCCTCTGCCTCACCCGAGCTGAACACGGCGCTGGAGGAGCTGGCCGCACGGTGCGCCGGCCTACGTGAAATACACTGCTTCTGCGTGGTGAGAACATCGGTGCTGGACGCCTTCCGCTCGCACTGCCCGCGCCTGCGCAGCTACACGCTCAAACTAAAGCGCGAGCCACATCCCTGGCGGCCCACGCTTGTGCGGTGATTGGACAAACCTTCCCTCCCCCCTGCAAACCTGAGGCCTCGGAGAGGCTAGAAGGAATTTCCCAAGCACACTCCAACTGCCAGTTCTTTCTTTGGGGATTCCGTTACCTCTGTGCCTCCTGGGGATTGAGACCTGTGGGATGGTGTCCGTCCAGTACAGCACCCGACACCCTGAGTCCACTCGGTGCTCTCAACCTCTGCAGACGCCAACTCTGTCCTGGTCGCACTGGTGTCCCTGCTGCTCTTCTGCATGCTCCATGCCAGCTCTGCAGTCCGGCATGGGGGAAGGGCAGGCACAGGTGTGGGCCGGGCCTTAGGGGTGAGTGTGAAATAAACAAATCCTACAGTATCTGCGTCCTGTGAAAGGTGGGCTAGGCTCTAAAGGGCGGCGGGGGGTGAGGAACGCGCCCGAAAGAGCGGTCTGGGCAGGGATGGAAGATGGGGCTGCAGGGGTCAGGGGCGGGGCACTTGGCCCCTTTGGATTGCCCCTGCGTTCAGCCGGAAAGGACCGGTTTCCTACCTATCTTATCTGCCCGCTCTTTCTGGGGCTTCACTAGGACTTTCCCAGTTCACCGCACACGAGCGATTTCTCCCAAAGAAAATAAAAGGAAATGAAGGGACTGAGTAAGATGAGATTCGAACCCAGGTCTCCTCCGCACCCTATCCCTCCACACATCCGATTCAGCCAGTCTTTCTGTCGGCTAGTGCCTCGGCCGCTGTCCGAGCCCCGCCCCGCGGGTTCGCACGTGGCCCCCGCCTGACCCGGCGCCCGGAGGCGGAGTAGGGCGGGGCGGGAGGCAAACGCAGCACTTTCGCTGCTTTGACAAGCCCGCAGCGGCCGGGCCGGAGCGCTGAGCCGGGCCGACACTGCGCCATGCAGGAAGCGCCAGCCGCGCTGCCCACGGAGCCAGGCCCCAGCCCCGTGCCTGCCTTCCTCGGCAAGCTATGGGCGCTGGTGGGCGACCCAGGCACCGACCACCTGATCCGCTGGAGCCCGGTGAGGGCTGGGGCCCCTCGACTCCCCCAGTGGTCCCCGGGGTCCCTCCACGTCGGTGAACATCTACTCCCACCCAACCCCCGCCTGGGACTGGGCTGTGAGTCACTCCGATTCAGCCGTCCAGGGTAGTTCACCTGGAGAGGATGTGTGAGAGGAAGATGAGGTGATTTCCTCTGGAGCAGAGGAAGGGTTAGGAACCTCCTGGAGACCTGGAGCCAGGGGGATCTCCTAGGTCTCACCCCACCCCACAGACAGATCGGAAAACAGGCCGAGAGAAGGGAGGGCTGGCACTGGCTCAGTCAGGGTCACATCGTGGCTCTGGCTCTGGCTGAGGTCTGGGACGGGTCGGAGGTGGAACCGGGGTTGGCCTATGCTACTCCTCTTTGAGAACGCAGTTGGGGTTACGCTAGGGGTAGGGATTCACTGTGGTCGTCCGAGGCTGGGCCTCAGTTGGTTCTGGCCCGGCGTTTTCCATATTCCCATGAATGGCAATGACCCCAAAGTGAGTGTGTGCGCGCTACAGCGCCGGCCTGATGGTGGGCGGGCGCCACTCACCAAGTCTGGTCTCTACCCGCACCACGGGTGGGCGGCATTCTCGGTAGAGTGGGACCAGCTTCCTTGTAAGTGATCAGAGCCGCTTCGCCAAAGAAGTGCTGCCCCAGTATTTCAAGCACAGCAACATGGCGAGCTTTGTGCGTCAACTCAACATGTGTGAGTCTCTCAGGCCGGGTGGGAACCGGGTGTGGGTGATTTGGTGCCAAAGATGGAGCGACTCACCCACGCCCCCCACGCTCCACTCTCCAGATGGTTTTCGGAAGGTAGTGAGCATCGAGCAGGGTGGCCTGCTCAGGCCCGAGCGTGACCACGTCGAGTTCCAGCACCCGAGCTTCGTGCGCGGCAGGGAGCAGCTATTGGAGCGCGTGCGGCGCAAGGTAGGAGCAGCCAGCAGAAATGAGTAAACCCGCGTGGATGTCGGGACTGCTGACCCTGTTGTATGAGATTCTGTCCCTACGGTGTATCTTCTGCAGGTGCCCGCGCTGCGCAGCGACGACGGTCGCTGGCGCCCGGAAGACCTTGGCCGGCTGCTGGGCGAGGTGCAGGCTTTGCGGGGAGTGCAGGAGAACACAGAGGCGCGGCTGCGGGAGCTCAGGCAGTGCGGGGGAGGGGCGGCCCGGGTGGGGGGTTATGAGTGAGAGGATGCTGGTCTCCAGCAGGTTCTGGGCAGCCCCTTCTGTTCTTGGGCTTCGCATGTCCTTCCAGACAAATGAGTCCAGCTGTGGAACTCTAGACTCTATAGGGTGGATGATTATTGGGATAGTGACCCGGATCCCATTCTGTATGCGTGTGTTTGGGGGGGAGGGTGTCTGGGAGAACTCAGATGTCTCAGCACCCTCCCATCCCTTCCCCCAGGCAGAACGAGATCTTGTGGCGGGAAGTGGTGACACTTCGACAGAGCCATGGTCAGCAGCACCGGGTCATTGGCAAGGTGAAGAAGGGAGGTCCCTTATCCCTCTCACTCCTGGGCACTGCCCCTCCCCACACACACCCCAGTTCTCCAGCATCCAAATTAGCCCCTTTCTCAAACCCACCTAGAACTGCCTGGCTAGGGTGGAAGTGTGTCCAAAGTATGAATAAACCCTTCCTTCCTCTTCAGCTGATCCAGTGCCTCTTTGGACCACTTCAGGCTGGGCCCAGTAGTGCAGGAACCAAGAGAAAGCTGTGAGTGAGAGCCAAGGATGCTCATGCCCACTTCTCCACTTCCAGGACCTTCTCTCTGCCTAGGACCCCTGGGAGGGACCCCTCTCTTCCAGAAACTCCTTCAGGCAGAACCCTCATTCTCTTCCTGGCTGCACACCAGCTTTCTCAACCCATCTGGGACTTTTCCCCCTCCCCCAACACCACCATCCTATATGATACTCCCACTCCCAGGACCTTACCTTCAAATTCCCATCCCAGCAGTCCCTTCCCCTCTCCCCAAAACATCCCAACCAAAGAGCTTGGGGATCAAACCATGCTCCCTCCCTCTCCTCTACCCCCAAAGGGCCCCCATCTCTGGGGGGAGCCCCTTCCACTCCAGCATGTGACTGATGCCCTGGCAACAGGCCTCAGCTCTGCTGACTTGGCTGCTGGGGCCTGAGGGAGGGAGGGAGGGAAGTGTAGGCTGAGGGGCATGGAGACTGAACCTGCCCCTACTCTGTGGGACCCTGGTCATCCTGTATAGGTCCTTGATGCTGGATGAGGGGAGCTCATGCCCAACACCTGCCAAATTCAATGCCTGCCCCCTGCCTGGTGCCCTCCTACAGGATTCCTACTTTATCCAGTCGGTAGGTTTTTCTTTTTCCCAGCTTTTTCTCAGCTGTTTCTTCTCCCCATTCCCCCAAAAGAAAATGGAAGCCAACGTTCCCACCAGCCAGACCCAGGTTCCCCAGCATAGACTGAGCCTTCCCCATCACACCCTGCCCCTTAGACCCTATAGTCCAGGTGGGTGCTGGTTGGGTTATAACTTTCCCAGTGGTAGAGGGCAAGAGCTGGGTCTAGCTCTCTATTTACAGCCCCTCCCAGAGACTACCTTGGGACTCAGCCCTCACAGGACCAGGGGCCCCATCATCTCTGACATCCCAGAAGATTCTCCATCCCCTGAAGGGCCCAGACTTTCTCCTTCCAGTAGTGGCAGGAGGTAAGGAGGACAGGGACTGCCCTCTGGGGAGCCTGTCTGGGAGGGCCTGGCAGCCCAGATGGCTGTGGGGGTTGGGGAGAGGTCAGTGCCAGGGTCTGGTTGAAGCTTTTCTCTGGTGCAGGGAGAAGGGCCTGGCACTGCTCAAAGAAGAGCCGGCCAGTCCAGGGGGGGATGGCGAGGCCGGGCTGGCCCTGGCCCCAAACGAGTGTGACTTCTGCGTGACAGCCCCCCCACCGCTGCCTGTGGCTGTGGTACAGGCCATCCTGGAAGGGAAAGGGAGCTTCAGCCCTGAGGGGCCCAGGAGTGTCCAACAACCTGAACCAAGGGGCCCCAGGGAGGTACCTGACAGGTAAGCAGAGCCATTCTTGATGGTGAGCCCTGGAGGCCACTTTTGCAGAAAGACCAGCACTCTGGCCCATGAAACTTCCCAGCTCTGTCTGACTCTTGGTGACTGAGGAGGACATTGGGCACTTGACTCAATGACACTGATTTCTCAGAATGTGCTCCAGGGAGCATCTGCATCCAAATCCCTAACAAAGTAGAAACTCTTAAGTCATGTCCGGCAGCTCCTCTGTGGTAGGATTGAGGAAACTGCATTTTAAATGAGTTCACTGGGATGACTATAATATACACAGTAGTTTAAGGGCCACTGGTATTTATACTTGCATAGAGAGAGGACCTGTCCCAAAACATCAAGTCCTGCAGGAAGAAGGGACACTCTGTGCCCCTTTATAGGGAGGGGGAAGTGGCATTTTCCAGATGTTGGGGGACTTAAGTCCTGTTGCATCCAGGTTCTTTGGGAACTTAATAGGGGGTGGGCACTGCAGGCCAACAGCAGTTCTTTGTGCACAGGGGACCTCTGGATCTGGAGCAGGGTAACAGGAGCCCAGAGAGTCTGCTGCCTTCGATGCTGCTTCGGCCTCCCCCTGAAAGTGTGGAGCCTGCAGCACCCCTAGATGTGAGTACTTCCTTATCTGGCACAGGGGCACATGAACTTCTAGTTCCCGCTGTTTGTGTAGCCTGAGAGGGCACTACTGACCCAGAACTTTTCCCAGGTTTTGGGCCCCAGTCTTCCAGGACGAGAATGGACCCTGATGGACTTGGACATGGAGCTGTCCCTGGTAAGATGGGGCTGGGGAGGACCACACCCTTTGGTCCATAGCTGTTCTCGGAGAGCCAAAGCCAGTTCTGAGAATTGCCCAAGTGAGTCCCCAGCTTTCTTCCTCAGCTACTGGGCTCCCTCCCCAGCTCCTTCCTGGGATTCTCCTATGCAGATGCAGCCCTTGGTTCCAGAGAGAGGTGAGGCTGAGTTGGCAGTCAAGGGATTGGACTCTCCAGGTCCAGGTAATGGTTGTGAGGACTCAGGACCTGGGAGGGGGGCCATGATTGTGCTGAGCTGCCATGATGGGTGGAGTAGGCCCCTTGGGTTTTACAGGGAAATCCCCTGAGTTCTGGCTGCCAGGTAGAGCCTTCTGGAGCTACCCTTCCCTTCACTATTGGGTGAGAATGAGGAGGTTAAGAATGATGTTTCATCCTGACTTGAGCCAGAAGTCAGGGGCAGGATTCTCCTCCTCTAGGGAAGAAGGAGGAACACTCCTTCCTGCTGAGCATGGCCTTGCTCCTTCTAGGAAAGGACTCCACGCTTGGGGGCCCACTCCTGCTGGACGTCCAGGCAGATCTGGGAGGCCCAGCCCTTGCTGTGCCCGGGGCTTTAACCATTTACAGCACCCCAGAGAACCGGGCCTCCTACTTGGGCCCAAGAGCCAGTCCCTCCCCCTGAGACCCATGAGTCTCTGAAGGGATCTGGCTAAGGAATTAGTCTACAGCAGCACACCTGTTTTGACTTTCTGGGGTCCCCTGGGGGCAGAGTGAGCCTAGCCCCCACTACTCAGAGGCCTCTCTCCATTTACCCCATTTGAGCAATGCACATAAACTGCAACTTTTTCTGTGTTTCTGGTGTCTTTTCTCTATCGGCGAGGGAGCCCAGGACTCGGGGTGGGGTGAGCGGCTTTGCACTAGAAGCATCAGAGATTCCAGAGGGCTTTAATAGAGAACCCCTGGAGAGTGGTGGTGCTTGGGAGCCAGCCCCTAACTCTCCTCAGGGCTTGAGCGTGGCCACTGCAAACTCTTGGAAGCCGGGGCTTTAGGGTCGCTTCCAGCTCCACAGTGCATGTTCTCCGTGACCCAGGACAAGTCGGTCTTCTTCTCTGAACCCCATCTGTGACAGGCAGGGAGCAGGGGTTGATGAGAAGATAGACAGATGGAAAGCGCCTGGGAATTGGCAAGCCCTGCGTGGGTACAGGACACGTGGGGTCGCGGCCGAACGGTCTCCTCCCTGACTCGTATCCGGTGCGCCCGGGGTGGGGAGGGAAAGCGGACTATGAGAACGTTCCCAGCCAGGGCGCGACCTCGCAGTCCTGCTCTCAGCAGCCGGGAAGAACGCCCCCTCCCCCCCGATTCCCGGCAGCCCTGTCCGCCCCGCCCCCCGTCGCAGCTGCTGCATCGGTCCCCACCCCTCCCGGCCCTTTCTGCACTGTCATCTCTTGCCCGCGGAGGCTCGACCCAAGAGTGGGGCTGCCCGAAACGGGCCTAACCGCGAGCCCCACTCCACACGGCAGAGAAGGCAAGGGAAACTCGGATTGGACGGACTTCGAGCCTCACCACCCGCAGCGGCGCTTACAGGTTTGTGGGCCCCACCCTTCCGCAGGACTCTAGCTTGGGACTGGGTGGAAGGGTGGTCTGGGTATCCTTACGGTCGCGCATGCGCAGAGGCTCCCGCAGGTCCTACGACCCTTGGAGCTCCGCAGCAACTGAGCCCTCACCGCCAGCTGGGGATGGGGGCCCTACCCAACTCCATGCCTCACTACCTGGCGATCCGGGAAGCATCTGGGGCTCTCCCTTCAAGAACTGTCGGCGACATAACTTCGGTGTTCACCTTAGAGCTGTGAAAGTTTCAAAGGGAGGGTCCAGAGTAGCTGGGGTCTCTGCTCCCTAGGCAGGACAAAAGGCAGGGCTTGGGTTAACAGGAGGCGGCGGCTAACGTAAAAACAAGCAGGGAGGGAGGAGGGGCCAGTCCAGTCTACAGCTTTCCTCTCTGTGTTTGGCCAGAGTAAGTGCTGGCCCCCTGCCTTCCTTCAGTGCCCTGCAAAGGAAGACAGTCTTCGGAATCCTCAGTCCAGGAGAGCGGAGCTTCTCTGTGTTCACAGTGCAGTGATGTCAGTTAATGAAGTAGTGAGGCCATATGCTGATCACTGGAGTGCACAGAAGGAACCATCTGCCCTTGAACACACTGGCATTGGGGTGGACAAGGGGACATTTGAGTGTTGGAGGCTGGGTCCATGGAATGGAGGGAGGGGAATGGTATTTCAGGCCTAGGAAACATCAGCAAAGACTCAGATACCAGGAACATAGTGAGTTTTCCCAGGACTGAGCGGTGGAGAGAAGTGGAGAAGAGCCTCGCTGTCCTGGGTGGTGAGTGGTAGCTAGAATAACCAAACCAGATAGCTAGGATAGGCAGTGAGGGCAGGGGTAGGTGGTTAAGCCTGGCATTCTGCTAGACACCTTGGTATAGTTCAGGTTGGAGCAAGTCGGATTCCAATTCTACTTTGCCTCTCTGAGCCTGTCTCCTCACCTGTAAAATGGGAACAATAAATCCTACCCCAAAGAGTTGTAAAAGTCCCTATGCTGAGGGGTAGTGGAATTAGAATGAGAAGTACTCAGAGGGACTGTTACAGGAGATGAAGTGACAATGGTGGGGCTGACAGGCAGGAACTGATGGAAACACTGAGATACACTTGTCACAGATGGGACATGATGGGAGATGGGGGATCAAGGGTAGTTCTGGTCTGTGCTTGGAGTCTGGGGGATAGGCTGACACTTTGATAAGAAGGGATGGAGAGGTGGCTGAGATGTGAAGTAACCAAAGGAGGCACATCAACACTAGGAGGTACTGAAAGAGACCTGGGAAGCAAAATGAAAACTAAGACCCTATAGGACCGGAAAGGAGGTACAAGAGGAACACTATATAGGAACAAGAGACCAGGAAGGATGCTGTGTGAACAAAGCCAAGGCAGGGAAAAGGGCAGAGAGTGCGAGTGGTCCAGGGCCTGACCCCTTTACTTAATGCCAGGGGCTTTGCTAGTGCTGGCAAAGAAATGGACTGTTGTCCTTGCTTGGTAATAAATAGATAAAACAGATTGATTTCTACCTCGTCCGTACTATTTGTTTTTTTTGTTTTTTTGTTTTTTGTTTTTTTGGTACTGGGGATTGAACTCAGGGGCACTCGACCACTGAGCCACATCCCCAGCCCTATTTTGTGTTTTATGTAGAGACAAGGTCTCACTGAGTTGCTTAGCGCCTCGCCGTTGCTGAGGCTGGCTTTGAACTCGCGATTCTCCTGTCTCATCGTCCGTACTATTTGGTAGAGACAGTCTCAAAATGGGAAGGAAAAGTTTAGCAACCTTTCATGAGCTGAGCTCTCAGTATTTCAAGATCAAAAGAGATGACTGTGAGTCATTCCCAGGCCAGCAGAGAGTCAGCTGGTCTCAGGTGGTGTTAGGAGATCTTGGTCAGAGGTAGAATTCAGGAAGATTCAGGTATCCCTGCTAGGTACCTGGGAACCAAGAAGAGCCATGAGATCATGTTGGGGTTGGAACCAGGTAGAGGAGAAGGGCCTATCCTGGCAAGTTGAAAGAGGAGCAGGGGAGGCTCTCAACACTTTGTGCAGAGGGTATTGGAGGAGAGACTGTGTAGGCAGGGAGCCCTAATCCAGGGTGCTGCAGGGTCCAGGCAGGAGGTAAAAAGCTAGACTAAGTAATGAGAATGGCAAGAGAAATATTTGTCAGACTGGAAGGGACTTGACTGCAAGCTGTAACCTGGAGACCCATCCTTGTTTTTTCTCCCTACTGAGGTGAGGAAGTAGGTTGGAGAAAAGACCAACCGTGGAGTCAGTGGTAGCAAATGCCTATAATCCCAGCGACTCAGAAGGCTGAGGCAGAAGGATTCCAAATTTGAGGCCAGATTCAGCAATTTAGTGAAGGTCTTAGCGAGACCCTGTTTCAAAATAAAAAGGGATGGGGATGTAGCTCAGTGGTAAAGCACCCCGGGTTCAACCCCCAGTATGGGGATAGGGGGCGACGGACATTAGCTTGGATAAACTGGGTCTTAACCTATCAGCTCTGCAGGAGGCTGGGGCTCAGGAGCGAGGCCCTGATTGGGAGAGCCCACAACTGACTTTTAGAGAGGGGAGGAGCCTTAGAGGACTGGAGAGAAGCTGCAGGCAAGAGAGGTGGAGGAGGGTTCAGTGTGGTGGTGCCCAAGTCCTGTGCTGCGGAGCCATCTGGCCGCTAAGGTCAAGGTGAATTTAGACCACAGCCAGGCGTGTTCACTGGGGCCCTGGAAGAGAAGTCCGGGATGGAGGGCCCCCAGTGCCACTTCTCTCCCCTTCTCTATACAGCCCGGACCATGGGCAACACGCAGGAGCGACCTTCGGAGACCATTGACCGTGAGCGGAAACGCCTGGTAGAGACGCTGCAGGCGGACTCCGGACTACTACTGGACGCGCTAGTGGCGCGGGGCGTGCTCACCGGGCCGGAGTATGAGGCACTGGATGCACTGCCTGATGCCGAGCGCAGGGTGCGCCGCCTGCTGCTGGTGGTGCAGAGCAAGGGCGAGGCCGCCTGCCAGGAGCTGCTGCGTTGTGCCCAGCATACCGTGCGCGCTCCAGACCCGGCCTGGGACTGGCAGCATGTGAGCCCTGGTGAGCACGCATAGACCAGGGGCGTGGCTTGGGAGCCAACCAAAGACTAACAGAGGGTGGAGTCGTGGTATCCCCCAAAGTAGGTGAGTGTGTACCCAGGATTGCAGAGGGGTATAAAAATATTTTTTTCAGTATTGGAGATTGAACTCAGGGGTACTCGATCACTGAGCCACATCCCCAGCCCTATTTTGTGTTTTATGTAGAGACAGGGTCTCAATGAGTTGCTTAACGCCTCGCCATTGCTGAGGCTGGCTTTGAACTCGCAATTCTCCTGTCTCAGCCTCCCAAAGTGCTGGGATTACAGGCGTGCACCACCGCGCCCAGCTCAGAGGGGCAAACTGAGCCTGAAAGACCCTCCCACTTCCGCCCCAGGCTACCGGGACCGCAGCTATGACCCTCCATGCCCAGGCCATTGGACGCCTGAGGCACCCAGTTCAGGGACCGTATGTCCTGGGCTGCCCAGAGCTTCAGATCACCATGAGGCTGGGGTTCCTGAGGGCTCCGAAGCAGTGCAATCCAGAACTCCGGAGGAACCAGAGCCAGAGCAGGAAGCTGAGGCCTCTGAAGGGGCTGAGCCTGAGCCAGAACCCCAAATGGATCCAGAACCAGAGCCGGAAGCAGATCCAGAACCAGAACTGGAACCAGAGCCTGAGCCTGACTTCGAGGAGGGAGATGAGTCTGAAGGTGTGAGGCCTCGCAAACTCTGTAGTGGTTTTGCAGAGAGCGTGGCTCAGGAAGTTGATCACTTTCTCTTCTTTTCTAGATTCCTGAAGGCCAGAATACTGAGTGTCATTTCCCGCCCAAGCCCAAGTGGGACAGAACCTGGGATCATGCTGGAGCTGGGATTCAGTGCCACCAAAGCTCTATCATCTGTCTTACTGGAAGTGAATAAATTCCAGCTAACTAGGCTTTCTCCACAATTCTAGCTGTTTGCCCAAGAACTGGGCAATGTGGGTGAGGTTGTCTCTGAGAACCTGAACAGTCTAGTGCCCCCATCATCTAGTTCACAGTCCCATTCCACATGCAGTAGCCCAAGCTGCATCCTGGTGATCTCAGACGTAGGCCCCTAGAAGGATGACCTGACACCTGTTCTTTTCCCCTCATGAGCCATTTGAGGGCCTTTTTAGACACTAGCCCCATTCCATGGATGCACCTGGGCTTGGGGCAGAGAGCAAGGGTAGAAGACATCTGATTACCTAGGGAGGGCTCAGAGCTCACAGCCTTGGGAATTGAGATTAAAGGGGAACTAGAAAGACCTTAAGGAGACAAAGGCCACACACATAATTTTAGTTGCTGTTTTAATTGTCTGGCTTCCCTCTGAACTGGGAGTTCAGTGAGAATTCTAACCAGTAACTGGCACAAGGTGCTCTATACATATGTGTTGACTAAATGAATAAGAACTCTCCAGCTGTGTTTCCAAGTTTTACAGATGGGAAAACTAAGGCCCAGGGTAGGAATGGGACTGGGTCAACATCACGTAGCTGAGTCTAAGCAACAACCAGCTCTGTACCTCTCCTGGCCCAGGATGAGACAACAAACCTAAGGGGCCTGCCCTTCAGGCTTAAGAGTGGCTGCTCCCAGGCTACGCCAACTTCTCCTAAGACCAGCTGTGAGGGTGTGGGCAAAGACAAGAAGAGCAGAGTCCAGTACAGGCGGTGGAAGCAGGGTCAGGTGAGCTCTTGGACTCTGTGCACAAGGCCTGAAGCCCAGCATGTATGTGTCTATGTGTGTGTGATGAAGGTGGGGAAGGAACAATTAATACCTCCCAGGAGTGTTACCACTGTTTGGAGGCTGTTACCTCCAAGCCCCGGGAAGTAGAGCACAAAAAGTATTGAATGAACACATGACCAGTGAAAGAGGCAAAATGCTGGAAAGCAAACCCCAGCCCAGCTGGGTCTATAACTACCAGGACCCCTGCCCTTTGAGCCTATGTGAAATCCAGGACCCTAGGCTCAGACATTCATCCCAGGAGAAGGGATTCCCAACCCCCACCAGGACCCAGAAAGAGGTAGTCAGCAGGAATGCTGAAGGAGCACCAAGGGGCAAGGTGGGGGAAGGGACAGACTGGAGTATTGGACACCCAAAGCATCTCATGCAAAAACAAGTTTCTACTCCCAAACCACCCCACATCCCCATTAACACTCAGCTCCCCTCCTGTCCCCAGGCCTCCCCTCTGCTCAACAATTTGCCTGGCATGCTGCTACTGGTCCACAGGCACTAGGAAGACTAGGAAGGGACAAAAAACTCTGATGCTGCTGCCTGTCCTTCCAGAATGCTCCTTGCCTCCCAATGCCCCCAAGAAACACCCAGGCTGTGGAAGCAGCAATCAGCTTCATGTTCTGGGGGCTGATCTGGAGGCCTCTGTCTAGGACTTCTGCTGATAGCCCTAAATAAACATCAATCAGGCAGCAGGCGGCCCAGCTCTGCTTCATCCAGGCGGTTGGTTGCCATGATGTGCTCCAGCTGCTGCCGGTAGCGTTCCAAGTCCTGCATGAAGTGGGGTACTCGGGTATTATCCAGCACCCCATGGGGCCGTAGGTGGTCCACGTCCTCATAGGAGACCTGCAGGGAGGAAGCTGAGCCTCAGGGCTAGGCAGTGCCCCTGGCTTTTAGGCAGCTGGTCCCAGCTCTGCTGATGGCTCACAGCCATTTGCTCCCAGGACTCCTTCCCTCCACCCACCACACCCACAGTTCCATACCCATGTTATGTACCTCTGGGTTCTGATCTGGGTCTCTGTTCTTTTTCTCAACACTTTCTTTTACCTCTGCCCTATGATCCACTCCTGGCTCCAGCTTAGCCTATTCCCTATCTCCTGACATAGGTAACCAACTGCCTCTTGGAAACCGTCCCTTGGATATCTCCAAGGCACTTCCTCATAGTCAACATGAAACTTCTGGTTGCCAGCCCAACTCTTCGGTTACCTAGGTTAGATTCCAGGGAGGATACCTGGACTCTTACCCTCTCAATCAGGGCAACCACTGAGATAAAGGGATATTCCACTTTCCAAAGAGCTCTCCAGCTTGACCCTTCCTCTCTAAATACATGACCACTAGCCGGGCCCACTGGCGCACACCTGTTATCCCAGCACTTTGGGGGACTAAGACTGGAGAATTGCGAGTTCAAAGCCAGCCTCAGAAACAGCGAGGTGCTAAGCAACTCAGTGAGATCCTATCTGCACATAAAACACAAAATAGGGCTGAGGATGTGGCTCAGTGGTCAAGTACCCCTGAGTTCAATCCCCAGTACCAATAAATAAATAAATACATATATACATAAATACATAAATACATGACTACTGTCTGGTAAGGCCATCACCATCAATCTGTAAGAGTGACAGGAAAGCCTCTTCCTCTTGCCAGTGTACTCCCTTCCCTAGGCCTCTCTTTTCTGCCTACCTCCCATAAAATATCTGGAGGGAGCCTTCTAAAGCAAATATCTGCATCACATTTCTGTTTAAAGCTCCTCCCCACAGCTTCAAATGAGATTTACTTTGCTTGCCACAAAGGCCCAGCACCAGGGACTTGATCCTGGGCTATTTCTCCAGTCTCCTTCCCCAGGCCTTCCTAACTACTCCCTTATTCTGGAATACTCACCTCCTTTGAAATGCTACACCCACACACCCCTATAAGCTGGGTCAAGTACCTACTTTTGATTGCCAGAAAGTCATTTCATCTCCTCTGCTTAACTCCACCCATGCTTCCCGCACCGTAGAGGTCTGCTCAGACCTCAGTCGAGCAAGAATCAGAGGCGCAAGGAATGGAGAGGGCAGACCAGGGCCCCAGTCCGTCACCTTGCCCAGCGAGGTCAGCAGTGGAAAATCGATGGTTTGGCGGTGCCGCAGGATACGCACGATACCGTCCAGGTACACCTGATCCTTGCTGAAGCAGCCTGTGGGCGCAGAAGCCAGTGAATCCTTGACCTGGAGCCCCAACCCTCGCCTCCGCCCAGGTCTCTCCCCTGCCTCCTGCCCACCAGGCTTGGAAGTGTCGGTCTGGCCACGCTTGGCGCGCACGCAGTACTCCCAGCGAACGTCGGCGTCCTGCACGTAGCGCGCTAGGTCTTGGAAGAGCTGGCGGAAGGACATGCGCGCGGCGCGATGAATGGTGTAGTACAACAGGGCCGCTCGCCACAGGAATGGCTGCTTGCGAAACAGCACGCTGTGCAGGCTGGCCAGACCCTCCTCCGTGGGGTTGGCTGGCCGCAGCCCATACTGTAACCGGCCCTCGGCGCTGTGCCACGGTTGCTGTGCATTATTCACGCCCCGCAGGTAGTGAGTGCCTGCGGAGAGGGCGAGGGGCAGGCGGCGCTGGGCTGGGTGTCGGGAGAATCCACCCTGCGGACCTCTAGCGGCGACTCTAGTATCTTAACGCCCCCAAACTCAGGCTTCCCTAACCCCAAATACATGCTCACCAGACCCCAACCTGCGTGAAGGCCCTCCAAAGAACCTGCACCCTAGGATTCGTACAGACTCAGTCTCATGCATGAATACTCCCCCACCCGTCCAAGAGTATATTCTCTTATTCTCTCTTCCCCTCCCTACCCCAACTCATATTGCTCCTCCACCCCCACCCCACCTCTGCTTCCTCCAGCTTTCATAGAAAGTACACAAACCACCCAACCCCAACATCTTGCGTGCCCACATCAATCCCTGAATAATCATACTGATGCCCCTGGAAAAACCACCTCTTGCCCAGGACAATAGGATTCGAGGAAGGGCAGACAGAAAGGAATAGTGATTAGTGTCCTGTGCCCTCCTTCCCAGCCTAGACTGCTGGCTCGTAAATTGTACTCTGTGTGTCCTCAAGCAATTTTATTTCTAGGATCCGGCCTGCCATCCACCCTGGAGGGCCTGTCTGTTGGCCAGGCTGGTGGGACCCTCAGGGTTCTCCCCCTGGCCTATCAGGGCCTCAGCAGCCTTGCTCCCACCGTCAAAGGAAATCAGAGAGGAATCAGAGAAAGAAAAAGATACCCCAAAGGAACAAAAGATGAGGGTGAATCAGGAGAGAGGGCAGGTGTGTTCTGGCCTACCCTTGTGAGTGAGAGGGAGGAGACAGCTGTTCAGGAAGGGCAAGGGCCTGTCCTCCAGAGGGAAGGAGGAGAAACAAAGGAAGGGGTTACTGGGGCCCCTCAATGCCCACTCCCCAGCTCTCAGCCCTCTTTCATCTCTACCCGCCTACCCCTCTACCCATGACCCCCAGCCTGACCTATCTCATGACGCAGCATGCCCTCCAACCAGTATTGGCGAGCTCCAGTCAGGTTGATGGCCAGTGTGGGTCGGCTGTTCTCCACCATCATCACTGCCTGAGACAGCAGGTCCTCACTCAGCTGCACCACAACCTGCAGGTGGCAGTGCACTAAGCTATAGCTAATAGCCTTGGGGTCACTGTGTAGATGGGCCCATCAACGCCAAGGGCAGCCAAGCTGGACACTATTCAGAGCACTCACCCTTTACCACCTCTACTCAGAGCTACCTCCCACCTCCCTGGGGCAAGGGCAGGGATTTTTCTGGGATCACCTGCTGGCCAGGTATGGAGCTGGGCCTGCCAGACAGACTGATTTGGGGCATATTAGGGGCTGTGTAGGCAGGGCAAGCTCACCTCTCCAACGCAGCCCTCTTTCTGCATGTATCTGCGTACAATGGACCAAATCTGGCACTTAGTCAGCAGCTGGCCCCCAGTGGCGGCCTCAAAGTGTTCATAGGTGCCAAACTTCTCCAAGACAGCCTCAATGATGCCAACTGCCTGCACACAGGGCCACAGTGGCTGGTCAGGCCAGGCCCCTTGAGTGGCCAGGGCCAAGGTGAGGTGGGCAGGGTGGACTGACCTGATGGATGAACTGTCCAGAGGCCTCACGGTACTTCTCAAGCACAGTTGTGGGCATGGGCTCCTGGTACTCGAACTGTGGGTTGTAGGTGTAATGGGACTGGAAGAACTTGTCCCTCTCACGGTCCATGTTGGTTGGCCGCAGTGCCACCAACATACAGGGGCTCTTGTTGGTACCACCACCTGCATCCCTTCGAGTCTTGGCAATGTGAGGCAGGGAGGCTGCAGACCGCAGGGTGCCCCTACCTGCACCCCGTCCCTGTCCAGGAGGGGCCGGTCCCCGGGTGCCACGCCCTCGCCAGCCAGCACTGTTTACAGTGTAGGTGCTCTCACTCCGACGCATGTGGCCACGGTGGCCCAAATGCAGTTTTGAGAAGGGTTGCTGCTGAGACTGGGGCTGTAGCCCTGAGGGAACTGCCAGAGCCAAGGGCACAGCCAGGGACTGAGGCCAGGAGTACAGAGGTGGCCCATCTCGGTCTGGGCGCTTTAGCTTATGATGCAGGGACTGGGGACTGGCAGGCAGGCTGGGGGGTGCCTGCTCATACACCTGAGCCCCCGAGTCCAGCACCATTCTGTCCTGAAGGTCACATCCAGCCGGGTCTCTCCAACTTCCCACACTGTTGATCCCTAGGGACACAGAAGGATGTGGAAACCAGCATGAGTGGGTGTGGTCAGAGGAGCTATAGGCCCTATAGGCTCCACACTAGCCTTGCTGGGCCCTTGGTGGGCACAAGGTCTGCTGCCAAGGGTCTGGGTGGTTGTTCCCCCACCCCCACCCCAGTGTCCATTCCCTCCAGCAAGCTCATGCAAGTAACATGGGCTGGGACAAAGCAAGGGAGAGAGTTTTACACACCCACCTAGAAGGTGCTTACTATGATCCCCTCAGCCTGTGAGCAGAGGGCAAGGACTAAGTCCCTATTCATGATTCTAATCTCTGTGTTCAGCACTCACCCAGTTTCAGAGCAGACAGAGTACAGCCTCAGCTGCCTGAATGAACCACAGGTAAAGGAGGTTTCAGGGGATGACTTCTACATTTTCTTGGTACCACCCTCCCCATGGCTTCACCTATGACTCCTTCCCACCTGGCTTCTGTCAGTTTGAATGCCTGAGTGCCTCTTATGCCAGTATCTACCTGTAATGCCCTCTCTCTTCTGGGCCATTTATTCATATCCAAATTAGAATCTGCTTTCGGGAAGCATCGGGATACTTCAAATCCAAGCCAGTCTCTGGCCTGTACTCTATCTGATGCATCTTCCCAGTGGTCATCCAAAGCCAATAAATATCAGGGCACTCACCCCTGACTCTGTTCCACGGCTCAGTCCAATCCAGTCTCTCCCAAAGACTGATTAGTGGCTGCAGACTCTGAACTCCCTTGGCAGCTCAGGAACTCAACTCCAGCATTTCTGTTCTCTCCTACATCATAAATCTTTTCATCTCCACTGAATTCTTTCCATCAGCATAGGCACATGTTGTTATTTTTCCATCTTAAAAAACAAAGCAAAACCTTCACTTGAACCCATACTTCTCCAACTAGAGTACCATTGCATATCCCTCTAGCTGCTCCTTGTTGCAGCACAACACACAGGGTCATCTATACCAAGTCTCCAATTCCTTCTTTCTTGTTCCAAAGTTCACTTCACTTAGGCACATGTTCCCCCACTTGCCATCAAAATTGACCTGATCAAGGTCATCAACAATTTTCATATTGATCATCAGCACTTCACACAGTTAATCCAATCATCTTGGAAACTTGTCCATTTCACTTTCCAAACACACTGGAACTTAGTTACTTTCCCATCTCACTGGCAGTTCCTTTTTGGTCTTCCTTGCTGATCATCCCTATCTCTGCAAAGTCTTAACACTATAATGGCCCAGGACTTGTCTATGGGAACTTCTGCCTTCTCCATTTATGCTCATTCCCTAGGTAATCTCATCCACTCTCATATTTTTTAAATTTTATTTTAGTTGTTGATGGATCTTCATTTCACTCCTTTATTATTTATATGTGGTGCTGAAGATCAAACCCAGTGCCTCACGCATGCTAGGCAAGTGCTCTACCAAGCGCTTTTTAAATTTTATTTTGCTTTGGTGCTGGAGATCAAACTCAGGGCTAAGCATGCCCTGTGACACCAAACTATACCCCCAGCCCTCACTCTCAGCCCTCAATCTGAGTCATTAGCTCAAATTTCTTGCATAAACTTCAGACAGGTGTTGCCAGTTCCCATACAACATCTCTGACTGTTTAACAGGCATCTTGAACTGAACATGTCCTTTGTTCAGAAAGCCCCTCCAATATAATGACACTAATAGAAAGTGACTCTCCCACTTTCCCAAAATCTCTGCACGAATATCAAGATCTAAGAAAAGGCACCCTAGCCAGGTGCAGTGGTGCACGCCTGTAATCCCAGTCACACACAAGTTCAACGCCACCCTCAGCAATGTAATAAGATCTTGTCTCAACAAATTAAAAAGGCTGGGGATGTAGATCAGTGGTAAAGTACCCCTGGGTTCAATTTCCAGTACTGGAAAAAGATCACCTTAATGAACCTCTATAAAATAGTAAACTTCCTCCCCCATCTCCACCACAATCCACCCCAAGCCAAGAATTATTGTTTTCTGTAGCACCATCACCATCTAAAGTGTACTTCAGTAACCTTTATATTTTTATGATACATCTGACAGTTACCTGTTTTTGCCTTTCCAGTATTCACAGCTATGTCCCCAGAACCCAATGCCTGACCCAGAGTGGTTGCTCAATGAATGAACTCAAGAGCCCTTCTTCCAAGAACTAGAATAATTCCTAACCAGCACTTTGCTTCCCCATCTAGACCTGATCTTCCCCCTCCTCACCCTTCTCCTCCTTGTCCAGTGACCAGCTGCTTGAAGATTTCAGGTCTCAGGCTTCATTCTCCTAAACTAAATGAATACTTTCCTTGACTCCACACTGGTCTTCAGGCTGCTACCTGGACAATTCCCTTCCATCTTCTTTCGTAAGACCTACCTCCTTGCAATTACCAGAATACGCCTGTTTCTTTTACGTTTCAGGTCCTTCCACCAAGAATGTCTCGGCAATGTCTCCCTGGAACAAACTCAATCATTTTCAGGGCTCGGTTTGGGCCTCACCTCCTCCGGGAAGCCTTCCAGGCGTCTACGGGGTCCAGGTGCCTCAATGGCTTCTTTACCGCCCTAGGCCGTCACTGTTGGAGCCTGGGTCCCTGTCCCCCTACCACTCCTTGAACTCCCGGTGGGTAGGGACCGGTCTGATTCTCCCTCATGTCTCAAGCACCCAACACCAAATGTAGAATGAATGGTTGGACTGGGGAGGAGCCCTTGACTACTGAAGGCGTGGTCTGGTTCCAGATGAGGGGTGTGGCCCGCGCCTCCCTGGAGAGGTTAACGTTTAAAGGCCAATGGGAACCGAGAGATCCAGGAGGGGCGTGACCTGCAGCCAATAAGCGGTGGGGGGATGGGGCGAAGGGCGTGCCCAATGAAGGGCGGGGCCAGAAGACAATGGAGCGGAGTGGGGTTCTCTGGTAGATCAAAAGGGTCGCGTCGCGTGCCTAGTCTAGGCCTTTGAGGTGTGGGTGGAGGGGTTCGGTCCGCGTGCCGCGCCCCCACCTGTTTGTTCCTCGGCTTGCTGCCCGCGGTTCTCACTCCGCAAGGCGGGTCGCCAGCCGCCCAGCCCACCGGAGCTGACGCCGGTGACGCACGCTCTCCGGCGCGCTCACGCTCTTACGAAATCGGGCGGAAAGTGTCAATCTCAGTGGCGGCGCGCTGCAGGCCCAGCTGAGAGGGCTGAGTCCAGCACCACGCCATGCCCCTGGGCGGCGTGGTTACGAACATGTCCCCTTCAAGGGTTTCCAGGCCTCAGCTGCTACTTGGAGGCAGGAGTCAGGGAGGTGGAGTCATTGCCTGGGGGTGAATATGTGGGTGCAATCTGTGTACCCGACCGGAGCCCGAGTACTCCGGAACGCAAGCCACATAGAGGAAAATATCTGGATAGGTGGGGCGCTGCCCATATTGCCAGGACTGCAGCCAGAATACCTTAGGCGTGTCCCTCTGCATGAACCCCCTAAACTTCACGGACATGTTTATTTAATTCCTGTCCTTCCCCAACACAGAGGTACAGGCGCACGGGGCTCATATTTTATTCTGCAGGCACAGGAGCCTCAAGAGCAAGGCCCCGAGGGGAGGCAGGAGGACAGGGAAGGCGTAGGCGTCGGCACCAGGCTGAAGAGTGCGCGATGGCCTGTGAGGGGCGAAGGCGGCGGGCCGTCCTGCAAGGAGATGAGTGCGGCCTGACGCTGCTCTCGGGACACGTCACCACGCAAATCCAAAAGGGCAGAAACATGGTCCTCGCTGCAGGGACACCGGAGGTACATCGGCCCTGCACTTCCCTTCCTTGGCTCCTCCCCCTTGCCTGCCCCACCGTCCCCGCACCTCACGCACCTCACGTCGGGAAATTGTTGCTTCAGGCCTGCCACCTCGAGGCCAAGCAGCGTGGGGTCCCGCAGGTTCAGCAACTCCCTCAAGGCGAGCAGCACCGGAGCACAATGCAAGCTCTCCTCCAGACCCTGGGCATACAGGGATGGGGTTTCAAGCTGGCCTTTGGCTCCCACCCAATCACTGAGACTCTTGCCCGTCTGCCCTCTCAAGGAGCTCTCACCAAACCGAGGAAAAGCTCCTTAAGCTGGGCGGCATCGTGCCGCAGACGCTCGGCAGCCTGGGTCCGTTCGTCTGCATCGCGACACACTAGGCGACCCTGCATCAGCGCTCGTAGGTACTGCAATACCACGGTGCGCTCTGCCTCTGCCAACAGCAGCTGCAGGGTAGGTGATCAGAGGGTCTTCATCGCCTCTCCCATCCGCACTGCCCCCTCTCCCGCCTTTCTACTCCACGCACTTTAACCGCGGGGCTCCTCACACGCCAGAAATCCCGACAGAAGCGCGACGTTTGATCGCACACACAGTCCAGCAACTCAGAGCTCGACAGCCACCGGCGCGAGGGCACAGATTCAAACAGGGGCTGGGGAAAGAGTGAGCGGAGCTGGAACTGGAGATGTGACACCCATCTGGCAGTCACTGCAGAGACTCCCATATGTACGTCTTATCTCCCCCATCCTTATTTCGACCGGAAGGAAGCCTCACCTGGAGCTCCACCTGCAGTGCCTCCAATACCAGACGGCAGATTCTCCTCTGCAACTCGTCTAGAGCGGCTTCTATCGGAGCCAAGATCCCTGATGCTACTCCGTCAGGTTGCAGGATAGACACTGAGGAGCTGGACCAAAAACACTTCAGGACCAAGGCCAAGGCCTGAACTGGCCTCAGTGGTTCTGCCACTCCGATGCCACCTTGTGGCGCAAGTGCGTAGCATGAGGGGGTTCCCTGCCCTTCTGAAAGTCTCAGGTACCGACCAAGGCTAGGAGGGGTGCTCTCAGCAACCAGAAGAGGCACACAGCCCAGCGGAACCTGCCTCTAATTCGCGGTGTGACCTTGAGCAAGTCAATTTTTTGGTTTCTGCTTCCTCGTTTGTAAGGGAAGGGAGCAAATCCCAATCAGAAGGGAGTACAATTCATCATTAATTTGTGTTCTCCCTACCCCCATCGCAAAGAACACAACACCCAAGAGGAAGGTAATTTTTCTTATTTCTGTCCACAGCTGTAACCTCAGACATTACTGGACACAGAGTAGGGCCTTGATGAATATTTGCTGAAGGGATGAATAATGGCCCTATGTGGCAGGCACTGTGGTAGATATTACACATCTAATATCTCGTGTGATTCTCAGAGCATTCCATTATTGCCCACAGAATACTAATGAGAAAATTGATACTCAGAGATATTAGGTAACTTGGTCATGTAGTTAGTAATTAGCAAAACTAGGATTGGAACCCCTGAGCTATGTGGGCCCAAAGTTCTGAATGGCCTAGTGTGGCCTTGAATTGTACCTAATAGAAACTCAGTAGGGGGTGGGTGAAGGTGCTTTTTCTTGGGGGCCTTCTAGTACCTCAGTGCTGATTGGTGGTTGAAGGCAGCCAGGAGGTAGGGCACATAGTGAAGAGCCGTGCCTTCCCCCCTGAGGTGATCTCTGGAGAATCGGATCAGAGCATCACTGAAGCTGCAATGAACAGAGGTGGCTGGACTTTCTGCTCTCTGGTGCCCCCACAAACCCAGCCCTGATATTCCTGCCCCACTTCCAAATCCTTGTTTGAAGGATCTCTTTCTCGCAGGTGTGTCCTATTCACTCAAATCCCCTTTAGGCTGTCCTGGGAATAGGGCTAGGGATTGGGAATGGGTCCATGCTTAGCAGACCTCCTCAGGAATGCGCCTAGTTCTGACAGTGCCATGCCATGCACCCGCTGCTGTAGTGACTCACTGACCAGGCTGGTCACACGAATGTTCTCAGCCAGTATCTGTAGGCAAAAATGGGCAGACATCAGCAGAGCTCTGAACTGCTGCTCTGCCCTCCTCTTTTTCTTGTGGGAGCTGCCCTCCTCCCTGGCCACTTCTCACCAACCTGCAATACAATGGCTGGCATTGGTGAGTGGTAGAAGCCAGACGGGTCTGTGTTGGGCTCCTGCTCCCGGCCCCACTCAGCTATTTCCCCATCAAGTGCCTTCTGCAGCCACTGGGCCACACTTGCCTAGGAGAAAGAGTGAGTGGCAGCAGAGCAGCAGGATGTAGCAGGGTACTGACCCTGCCAAAGACAGGAAGACACTGAACTCTACAGATAAAGGCCATAGCTAATGGGCAGAGTGTCTCTGTCCTGATGGGCAGAGTGTGTCTGCTGGAACTACTTACCTGGACTTTTGCTACAAATGTTGCCTCCAGCTGCTCAATGTTCTCCAAGGTCAGGAGGGGCTCTAGCTGAGAAACATCAGCCTCAGGTCCCAACTCCAAGCTCCCCATCATTTCCTGCCTGGAGATGAGTGGCCCTGTGTCACATCGAGCTCTCCCCCACCTTTAATCCTCCCACTTCTCACCACCCCAAGGACACTGACCCCAAGTACACGTGCAGTACCCAATGCAACAAGGCAAAGGCATCAGCAGCTCCCAGCTCAGGCCCTGCAAGGAGTTGCTGCAGGCTGTTGCGCAGGCCATTGTGCAGGGTGTGGGCCCAGAGCTGCACCACTTTGTAGTGTGGTGGACAGCAGGGTGCTACTAGTGCCTCAGCTGTGGCCAGCTCAGCAGGCAGGGCCACTTGCAGAGCCTCCAGCCACCTTGCTAGGGCCCCTGATTCAGGAAGTGTGGTTGTTGAAAAGTAGACTTGCTCCAGGCCTGTCTGTAGTGCATGCAGACAGCGTTGCCGCCAGTCTCGGGGAGCCTGCCCCACAGGAGTTGTGCGCCCAGCCTCCACTTCTGCCACACGAATAGCAGCCACCAGCAGGGCTGGATCTTCCCGTGCCAGCTTCCTGGCAGTCATTGCAGCTGTCTCCACAGCCTGGCTCAGTGCCTCAGCCAGAAGGCCCAGGTCCTGGAAGACTGGCAACTCAAGGCCCCCCAGAGGTGCCCATGTCTCCTCTTGTAGCTGCTCCAGCTCCCGCAGGCTCACATATGCCTCCAAGAGCCTCTGGGCATCAATCAGGGTCTGTGTGTGGGCCACTGCAGCAGGCACTGATGAGGGAAAGGAAAAGGCTTTGTGTCTCGGCCTTCACCTCTGTGCAATGGGTACAGCAAGGGATACTGACACCCCAAGTCTTGGGTGATATATAATATGCTTAATAACCAGTACGGTACTGGCAAATTTGAAAGGATCCAGGCAAAATCCTAGTAGCCTAGTGGGCCAGATGCAAACACTCAAGGTAAAAGAACAAGAGGAAAGCCCTTCACCTCCAAATATATACACCGCATTAGAGAATTATTTCAATATGTTAGCAATATATTAGCTCAGGCTGGCTACGGCCACTTGACTGGATTATCCTCACTCAAACATCCCATTCATGGGAAACCCAGGATGAGCTGATTTCACATTTAACATGCTGCTTCATATGCCATTTGCAGTTTTTTGGGGGTACTGAGGGTTGAACTCAGGGGCACTCAACCACTGTGCCACATCCCCAGCCCTATTTGTATTTTATTTAGAGACAGGGTCTCACTGAGTTGCTTAACGCCTCACCTTTGCATTGAACTCTCATCCTCCTGTCTCAGCCTCCCAAGCCCCTGGGATTACAGGCGTGTGCCACTTCACCCGGCTATGCCATTTGTTTTTGTTTTTGAAATTTTATTTATTTATTTTTGTGATGTTGGGGATTGAACCCAGGGCTGAGCACATGCTAGGCAAGTGCTTTACACCGAGCTACACTTTCATCCCCTCATATGCCATTTGAAGCCTGGTTTATTCTCTGGCAGGTCCCTAGTGCATCTCTCCATGCAATCCCTGCACCAGTGCCCCAGTCCTTGATCAATGGTGGGTGTTTGTGGACTCACTGTTGGAAGTTGAGGCCCAGGGTCCTTGCACACTCACCTGCCTGCAGCCGGGGCAGCAACTGAGACAGGGTCTGCAGTTGCTTGTGTTGGGCAACATGCTCCCGAAGGGGCTCTAGGCTCTGTGAGACCTGGGCCATACTCTTGAGCAACCCATGGGCCTGGCTCAGGGCTTCATGGGTTTCCTGCACAGCCTCAAGGGCACGGGTCAGCTGCCACACACCAGTCTGCACACCTTCCAGGTATGACTGCACCACTGACTATGAAGAGAAGAGCCAGTGAGTCCTGGCCAGCCCTGAAGCCCACTCCTAGTTCTGCTGTCCCCTGCCCCATGCCTACCTTGATGCGTGTTTCTAGGGAGCAGGTACGCTGCACCTCACGGCTGCGGTACTGGCCCAGCCTAGTCAGCTGCTCTGGCCGGTAGAAGATGCCCGAGGCCCACTTGAGTGCTGCACCCCTGGCCAGCTGCTCTGCCCTCTCCTGCTCTGGCCACTCAGGCCTTGGGCAAGAAGAGCCTGGGCAACTATGTTAGTCAGGGAGGGCCTGTGGCTGCCAAACCTGCTGCCCTTCCTGTTTCCCAACCCATTCCCAGGACAATCCACTCCTCATTGTCCTGTAGAGATCCAGGCAGACTTGGCAGGGAAGAGCAAAGCCCACATTCCCATATTTCCTGCCATCAACCCTCCCCCAACCCACCCACCAGGGCTCATACCACAGGGAAGTACAGGCTTCATTTTGTCCTTAGCTGCTGAGTCCATAGCAGGTCTGGAGGAGTAGGAAATGAAGTGGAAATGGGGGCGAAGGTCTGGGTTAGCAGAGGCAGAGTGGATGCTCCTGTGTCTCCTTTGGGCTGCTGCCTCTGTCTAGGCTCCTCTGAGGAGAAGGGAATTTCTCGCCCAGCCCCCTCAGGAAATGAGAGGGAGGCGGGTGTGATGGGGGAGGCACCCAGGAGGCCTTCACTTGTTGAGCTGCTGGGTTGTGCCCCTGCCTGTGCCAAGTGAAGCAGGGTGGAAACAGGCCTCACTTGGCATCTGAAAGACCCTGTTTCTGCTCTGAGATGGCCAGGACAGTTTGGTACAAAACTTACCAGACTTGACCAGATGTCCAGTTCTCCCTCCTCCGCAAACAGCCTTGACCTTGAGAATGACCCTCTAGCCCAAGCAGAGCGGGGTGCACCCTTCACTGTTCACAGGACCTGGGTGATTCTAGCCACTCTGGCACACAACAGCAGAATTCCTCTCCCCCAAGGAAGCCTCTCTCCCACTTCCCAGCCCAGAAGCCTCTCCCTACCCAAGGCAGAAAGGAAGGAAGCTGAGTCTCTGGCACTTTATTCCCAACAGGAAAGAGTATCTGTACTGAGGTGGGGCGCGCTAGGCGCCACTTCCGGAGAGGCGGGGTGGGGGGTGTACTCCCTGTGATCATCAGGTCTTGACCAGCTCTCTTAGTGCTCAGAGCAAAGATATGAAGTAGACTCAGCCTTAACTTGGGGTGAAGGGTGAAGTGCACCCTGGGAAGATGCTGTATACCTCTGCAGAGCAGAGGCCACAGGCTGTAGTGAAGAGGGAGCATAAGTGATGGCAGGACAGAGGTCTGATGGCTGTGTTAATTCTGTAAGTCAGAGGGAGCCATGGAGCCGGGCGTGGTGGCGCACGCCTATAATTCCTGGAAATTCCAGCACTTTGGGAGGCTGAGACTGGAGAATTGCAAGTTCAAAGCCAGCTTCAGCAACCGAGAGGCGCTAAGCAACTCAGTGAGACCCTGTCTCTAAACAAAACACAAAATATGGCTGGGGATGTGGCTCAGTGGTCCAGTATCCCTGAGTTCAATCCTTGTTACCAAAACAAACAAACAACAACAAAAAAAACCCCAAAAGACTGGAACACCTCAGAAGGGCTACCCTAATTTCAGAGCTGGTGGGCAGTCCTGAGGCCTCTATTATAATTGCATCTGCCAATTCTGCTTGTCTTACTCCCTTCCAAATGTGGAGCCCCAATAGACTTGCTGCCAGCAAATCCTTGTTTCAAAGTCTGTTTCCCAGAAAACTTGACCTAAAATAACAAGAGTAAGTAATAACTATGTTAAAAATAACAACAACAAGCCAGGTGCGGGGTGCAGGCCTGTAATCCCAGCACTTTGGGAGGCTGAGACTGGAGAATCATGAGTTCAAAGCCAGCCTCAGCAACAATGAAGCCCTAAGCAACTCAGTGAGATCCTGTCTCTACATAAAACACAAAATAGGGCTGGGGATGTGGCTCAGTGGTCAAGTACCCCTGAGTTCAATCTCCGGTACCAAAACAACAACATCATCAACAAAAGTCAGGTTCTGTGGAGCTCTCTCGAAATCCCAGCTAATCCCCCTGAGGCAGGAGGATCAAAAAGAAAAAAAGAAAAAGGACTAGGGTTATAACTCAGTGGTAAAATGCCCCTGGGTTCAATCTCCAGTACCACAAACAAACAAAACATACCAGCAAAAACAATTCTTGCAACATGCCAGGAAGTGCTCTAAGGGCTTACTTATATTCACTCATAGGTAAACAGCTTTATATTGGCTGGGAAGTGGTTGTAAAAGAGTTCCATGACCTCTGAGCACAGTAGTGTGGAGAACAAAGAAGATGACCCTGGGACCAAGGAAGGAAGGCAGGGATGAAGAGAAGTGGGCAAGCTAAATGTAGTTTTAGTGCTTGCTGCTTGGCAGGAAGTGAGGGGCAGAAAGGGGGTTGGTCACCCCAAGTCAATGGGGCAGCCTTTTCCAATAGGTTTGGAGGAGCAGACTAGTCTCTCCTGAGAGGGCTGGGCAGATGGTTTGTGGGGAGGTTGGCAAGGAAGATTCCAATGGCTCCCTGTTCTCTACTGTCGGGGCTGCTCACTGACTTCCTCCATGTCCCTCCCCCAACTCATCAGGTATCCCCACTCTTTAGGGCTTGTTTTCGTCTTCTTCGGCAGTTGAACATTTAGGGATGTTCCCCGAAGTTTTACGTCCCTGTCTGCAGACAGGAATTGCGCCAGTTCCCTGGGAGGGCACGAGGCGGAAGCGGAAGCAGCGATGGTGACTCCAGAGGCAAGGAACGGAAGCGGAAGTGGCGGCGGCGCCGGCCTGGCCTGGCCTGGCTGAGGGGAGGCGGCGGGCGGGCGCGATGGCGGAGGCCGGGCCACAGGCGCCGCCGCCCCCGGGCACTCCAAGCCGGCATGAGAAGAGCCTGGGACTTCTCACCACCAAGTTCGTGTCACTTCTGCAGGAGGCCAAGGACGGCGTGCTTGACCTCAAGCTGGTGCGGCCTGAGCTTAGGGGCAACAGGGGGAGCCGGATGGTGGGCCAGGCCTGGGCTGGTAGCGGGAACCCACGGGGCCTCCCCGCTGAGTCCTCTGAGAGCTGGCCGCCGTCCGTGTGCTTTCCTGCAGGAGAGAGGCCGGGGGCTGTTTCATTCATTCTGCCGAGGCCATTGAGCGTCCCTGTGTTTCAGGCTCCAGGCTGCAGGTGCTAGCCCTCGTGGCCCTCACTGGCAGATCAGGGGTAAAGAGCATCAAAACATCAGTTCAGAGCTGTGCCAATTCTCCTCTCCCCAGGGTCCCAAGCTCCTGTAGTGCCTGGAGGCACTACAGTCGGTTGGAACCCGAGCTACACCCTTCCCAGACCACTCCAAACCAAATCTCAAGGTGGCTGAGGTACACCTGAGAGTGGGGCTGAGCACTCTCCACTCTCTTCTGTCTGCCAGGCAGCTGACACCTTAGCTGTGCGCCAGAAGCGGCGGATTTACGACATTACCAACGTGTTGGAAGGTATCGGGCTGATCGAAAAAAAATCCAAGAACAGCATCCAGTGGAAGTGAGTGAGGATATCTGGGAAAGCAGCGTGATCTCCTACCTAGAAGTGTCAGGGACATGGGGTGGAGGGTGCAGGAATGAGCAGGGGGCCATGGGACTTGGAGTTTCTGGCAGCCCCTCTCAGTCTCATTCCCTCTCAGGGGTGTGGGGCCTGGCTGCAATACTCGGGAGATTGCTGACAAGCTGATTGAGCTCAAGGCAGAAATCGAGGAGCTGCAGCAGCGGGAGCAAGAACTTGACCAGCACAAAGTGTGGGTGCAGCAGAGCATCCGGAATGTCACAGAGGATGTGCAGAACAGCTGATATCCTCCTGGCGGTCCCTGCTCTGGGGGAGTGGGCAAAGGGCCCCTGGTTCAACTGGGTTTGTTCCTTGATGCCCTAGGCCCTATCCCTCCTGGGAGGATGGAGCCCCATAGCCAGGTCCTAGCTTCAGGCTCCTTTCTCAGAGCCCCTCCCCTTCCATTCCTAGCCTATGATCTCTCCCCACATGGACCCAGGGCCCAGAACTTCCTCTGAGGGTGTGTGTGTCAAACCTTTGCTAAAGCATTGGGTCTCCTCTCTGGTCTGCCATCTAACTTCGTAGGCAGGGCATCAGCTGTTCTCCTTAACCCTCACACCTTGGCCTACGTGACTCATGAGGACATCTGCAGATGCTTTGCTGGTGAGCAGAGTCTGGGTAGGGGGAGCTGGGGGTGGGGCTAGACAGAGCCACAGCCCTGAGTATCAGACTCAGTGCCCAAGGAGAGTTCCATTTCTTAAGATGGTCCCTAGGGTCTGCCCAAGGAGGAACCAGGCAGGGTAAGTCCTCGGTTTGAGGGTCACTGGGACTCTGTTAGGCCTGCTATGTGGAGTGAATGCAAGAATCCTGGGGTTGGGTCCCTGGGTTTGCCCTCATCAACATTGTCTTCTGAATCTGACTTCCTGACATGATTGTAGCACAAGGGAGAGAGTGTATGTGTTTATGGGCATACTGTCATATGCAGGGGACAGTGGTACCCACTTCCAACCTGTAGTTTATTCAGTTGCATTGTGGATATAGGAGCTATTATCCTGTATCCCTTTTGTGTCCCTCAGATTGGTTCTGGGAAAGGGACATTTGCCTTGGCCAAAACACCTATTCCTAGGGAACGGAATCATCAATTGAGGAATGAGATGCCCAAGGCCAGTGATCTTTCACTCCACAAATGTGTTTGAACCCATATTTCCTGGTTACTGAGCCTCGACTGTTAGAGAAGCTCTTTAGTTCTGCCCCGTCAATGTGGGTATGGTGGAGGTCTATTCTCTAGTTCTTTAGAGACTGTGACCTCCTACCTTGCTCCAAGGGGCAGGCACCTCCATTCTCAGCTCATATTGAGCCCATCAGCCCTGACCCATTCTCCTTGTTCTAGGAGACACCCTCCTGGCTATCCGTGCCCCATCAGGCACCAGCCTAGAGGTGCCCATCCCAGAGGTGGGTACTCAGCCCAGTCGGGCAGTGTCAGCTGAGGGCGGGTGCTGGCTGTGGAGTCTGATAAGTCAAGGGTGGGGTCGGTAGGGGGAGGCCTGGAGTTTGGGGTTATCTGGGAGGATGGTGAGGACCCTGTTGCCTTGACCCAGGGTGAAGCAGGAGCCAAGCCTGCTTGTAATTCTCCCTGTCCCTACCACCCACCTCTAGGGTCTCAATGGGCAGAAGAAGTACCAGATTCACCTGAAGAGTATGAGTGGCCCCATCGAGGTGCTACTTGTGAATAAGGAGGCATTGAGTTCACCACCTGTGGCTGTGCCTGTGCCACCACCTGAGGATCTGCTTCAGAGCCCACCTGCTATTCCTACCCCTCCACCTCTGCCCAAGCCTACCTTAGCTCAGCCCCAAGAAGCCTCACGTCCAAGTAGTCCCCAGCTTACCACCCCCATCCATGTTCCTGGCAACACAGAAGTCCCAGGGGTAACAGGCCCAGCAGCTGAAATCACAGGTGAGGCCTAATGGGCAACTGGTGATGGGGTTATCTTCTGGGGCCAGAGATGCAATACCTCTGTTGTGGAGTGCCATACTCAGAATTGGATTAGACTGTCAGAGTTGTTCTTTCCCGGGTTGCCACCTAGCCTCCCTTGCTATGGCAGTGAATGAGCTTTTTTAAACAGGGGAGCTCTGACAGTGTAAAGGGCCAGGAGTGGTTTTCCCTAGATCTGCTAGTGTCTCACCAACCTTGGCAACCCTTCTTGGACCCATGTTATCCAGGGATCTTCCTCCTTGTAGGCCTTGTGCCTCTCTCCTTCAATGACTTGTTTCCAGGTTAACTGTTCTGGAGTGACTGACAGTGCCTAAGTCTTGGATCTGGGAACCAGAACTGTGGTCTTCCTGGCCATGGGGTCTATCCATCCCAGCCAGTTTGAATGACCCACTTTCTGCCCCTTGTTTGACTGGGTTTGGGAAATGTTGTTTCAGTGAGTGGTGGCTCTGGAACTGAGAGCAAGGACAATGGTGAGCTCAGCTCACTCCCACTAGGCCCAACAGCACTGGACACCCGGCCACTGCAGTCTTCTGCCCTGCTGGACAGCAGTAGTAGTAGCAGCAGCAGCACTAGCAGTTCATCCGGACCCAACCCTTCTACCTCCTTTGACCCCATCAAGGTGGAACCGACAGGTGGTGAGTACCTGTCCCTTCCATACCCATCCCACCCCACCCAGGGACAGCAAGGAGAGTCTAGCCTCAGCCCAGTACAGGTTGGATGTAGAATTGGGGCTGGAACCCCAGCCCTGCTTCGAATTTCTGATACCACAGCTCTCTGCTAAAAGCAGAGTATCTGGCCTCTGGGTCAGTGCTGGTGCCCTTTTGCCTCCGTCCTGGGCTAACATGGAACTTCTTGGCCTTCTCTTAAGCCCTGCCTGTCACTTCTAGGAGCACCACTGAGTCTCTTACCCCACTACTTGACACTTGTTCCTTTATGTCACCATCTCACCTTCCTTGTCTCTTTTCTATCTGGACCCCTTAAAAAAGTAATACCTAATCTCATCTTGATCTCCTGATCATCCTCGGTTGGCAGCCAGCAGGGTCCCTTCCCCAGCTGTAGTAGTGCTGCTCTTGATGTGGTCCTGAATTCAGCAGGTTTCTACAAGGCTTGACTCTGGTGTTCTTAGTCCCTGCTGATGTTTTCCCTCTTTGGCTTTAATGATGCCAGTCCTTACATCTTCTCCTCTGGCTTTTCCTTCTCTGTGTATCCCAGGTGTTTCCTTAAACATTGTCACTTCCTAGGGCTCTGTTTCATTTCACACTATGGGAGGCCCCAGCTGTAGGTAGATGAATCTCTAGCCTCCTCCTAGTGTACTACTTTTGCCTGACCTCCACTCCTCTGTGTACACTGGCTGTCCTCTTCACCTCCAGTGAACACCTTATTTCTTTTTTTTTGGTACCGGGGATTGAACTCAGGGGCACTCGACCACTGAGCCACATCCCCAGCCCTATTTTGTGTTTTATGTAGAGACAAGATCTCACTGAGTTGCTTAGGGTTGCATTGTTGCTGAGGCTGGCTTTGAACTCATGATTCACCAGTCTCAGCCTCCCAAAGTGCTGGATTACAAGCGTGCACCACTGCGCCCAGCTGGCATCTGTCTTTTCATAAAAGTATTTTCATGGCTGGGAATAAACCTCAGTGGTAGAATGCACGAGGCCTTGTTCAATCCCCAGCAGCAAAAAAAAAAAAAGTATCTTCAGTGGTTCCCTAAGGCCTGATGGAAAACAAATCCAGATTCCTAAACCTGGCTTATGATATCCTTTGTGGTCCTCTCCAGTTTTATTTTCTTCCCATATGTATCCTTCCCTATGTAATTGGGGTCATCACCCCATAGCACTGTCCCCTGTCAAAATGTCTACCTCTTTCTCCTTCTGGTGACCCCACCCAGGGTGTGGCCTCTGAGGCCAGCATAGAACAGGTGCTTAAAAGGATGGGAGTGAAGGAAGTGGGGCATCCTCTGTCAGATAGGGTATGCGCACTGAACCCAGAAAGGGACAAGAGTCTGGGTGGGTGGTGTAGAATCTGAGGAACATGGGGCCTGTAGTGTGACCAAGCTGGATCTTTGCCTTGAGCATGGCTTTTTTTATTTTTATTTTTATTTTTGGTACCAGGGATTGAACCCAGGGCACTTTACCACTGAGCCACATCCCCAGCCCTCTATTTTTTTTTGGTTATATATTTTAGTTAGAGATAGGGTCTCACTGATTGCTTAGGGCCTTGCTAAGTTGCTGAGGTTGGCTTTGAACGTGGGATCCTCCTCCTGCCTCAGCCTCTGGAGCCTCTGGGATTACAGGTGTGCACCACCAAACCCAACTCAAGCATGGCTTTCTTATCTTTCAGTTTTGGAACTCCCCAAAGAGCTGTCGGAAATCTTTGACCCCACACGAGGTAGGCTGCATTCCTTCTGGGATTGGGGATAAGGAATGTGACTCATTGCATACCATAGCTGTTTTGCCCTTTTGAGGACCTTTTGGTTGTGATTGATACTCGGGCAAAGGGTAAATCTCCTGATGAGGGTTTGGGGATCTGTTTTGTGGGCTTTGGTGGGTGAAGTGGGAGCTAGAATGTAATTTCTGTCTATTTTCAGAGTGTATGAGCTCAGAGCTGCTGGAGGAGCTGATGTCCTCAGAAGGTGGGTGACATGGAGAGGTGGGGCCTCAGAAAGCAGACGGCTGTGGGCAGGAATTTGGGTGGCTGTTGGATGGGGCTTTGGCACAGGGCCTCAGCCTAGTGCTCTCTGCAGTGTTTGCCCCCCTACTCCGACTCTCTCCACCCCCTGGAGACCACGATTACATCTACAACCTGGACGAGAGTGAAGGTGTCTGTGATCTCTTTGATGTGCCTGTTCTCAACCTCTGACTGACAGGGAAATACGCCGAATGGCTGGGACCCAGACTGTCTGAGTTGGGGGCTGCCTGGGGACCTTCCCCCACCCTGCCCCTACAGGGCTTGAAAGCCGCAGACTCCTGGCTTCCCCAGCCTTCCCCCACGCAGTTCTGGCCACACTTCCCACTCCTGCACTGGCACTCGTACTGTGCTAGCAGAGCAAGGGAAAGGGGCTCAGCCCCCTCCACCACCGAGCCAAAGTGTTGCCTCTTCTTTTCTGGAGCCTCCCCCCATCCTAGGCTCAGCTGTCACCCAGTGGCACTGACGCGTCATTGTCCCCATAGGGCAGCTTGTCCAGCCCACTGCCCTGCTCCTGCCAGACCCTCTCCCCAACAGGAGGGAAAAGTGGGGTGGAGTTGGGTACTTGCCAGCCACTACCCTAGCTTCCTTAACCATCCACTTTCCCCCAGCTTCTGGACCTCTCACATGCACCCGCTCCTTCTGCTGGGACCTGAGCCCTGGGAACCTGCAGGTGGCAGTTGTGGGTAGAGGGTGCTAACAAGAAGGAACTGAGGTCTCTAGCTAGGAATCCCTGCAGGTCAGTCCCTGAGGCCTGATGCCCCGTAGCTCCCCTTCACTCCCATTTATTCATTTACCCTCATTTAGAGCCATTTGCAGAGATTTAGAAAGATTTACAGTAACGAATGGATTCCTATATAAAGATTATTTTTATACTTTTTGCAGCAAAAGGAAATTGTAATATTTGTACAGTGTCCAAATGAATAAAGACCATGCCTAAGGCTATCTATCTCTGATCTGATTCTTTGGGGCCCCTCTCTGGGACTATGTTGAATTGGTGGCAGGACTGGGTGGGTCCCCTTGCTGGAATGGGAGGTGGAGCAGCACCAGGCAGCCTGCCCTCCCCGCCCCCACCTACCACACCTTGGCGCGGGGCGGTGCTGCCTTGATGGGGCGGGGCGGGCCCAGGGCGGGCGCTGGCCTACTCTCCTGCCC
Source organism: Geosciurus inauris (assembly GCA_004024805.1). Taxonomy (NCBI): domain Eukaryota; kingdom Metazoa; phylum Chordata; class Mammalia; order Rodentia; family Sciuridae; genus Geosciurus; species Geosciurus inauris. The sequence continues at coordinate 60,336 of PVHX01007679.1, forward strand.
CAGGACTCCAACCCGGAACTAGCCTTGGCTCCCTTGGGAAGGCCGCGGCGCCTGGCCAGGAGTGAAGACCTGGTCGGTGAGTGCGCACCACCGGACCCAGGAGCCAGATCGGGGACAGAGGGACTCTAGGGCAGGTGTTCCCTCGGGAGAAGGTGGCACATTCCGTGGAAAGTGCAAGCGGCCACGGCTGGGTTGGACCATGGCGCCCCCACGGAACGTGGTGAAGATTGCTGTCCAGATGCGTGACGCCATCCCACAGCTCATCCAACTGGACCAGGTCATCCAGCCTGTCTGACCACCATCTGCCCCACCGCCCACCTCTGGGGTCACCCCTTTCCCTCGGGGCAACTCAGCCCTCCTTCCACAATCCCCCATCCCCCAACTCCTCCCCACTCCCGCCACGTGAATGACAGCTCCACTTGCAGGCAAAGCCCCTGGCCGCTGTGTTGAAGGAGGTGTGCGATGCGTGAGTTTGGTGGGCTGGCAAAGGGTGGGGGAGGGGCAAGCGGGAAGAGGCCTCCCCTACCCGCTTCCCTGAGCTCTGTGCCCTGCAGGTGGAGCCTGACTCACTCGGAGCGTTACGCCCTGCAGTTTGCTGATGGGCACAGGAGATACATAACTGAGAATGTTAGTCCCCCCTCCCCCAGCCCCCATACTCCACCCTATGACCTCTCTAACCCACCTGGCCCTAATTCTGCAGACTCATCCTCCCCTTCTCTGATTGTGAGCTTTCATTGATCCCTTAATCCTCCCTGACAACCCAGTTGATCACTCTCAGAACCCTCCTTGACTGTGCTTCCCCTTTCTGCTGTTTTCTGCAGAACCGCGGAGAGATCAAGAATGGCAGCATCCTGTGCCTCAGCACTGCCCCAGTAATGCCCCTCTTGGCCCCATCTTCTCTTGCCTGCCTCTCTACTGTACCCCTTTAAAGTGCCTGGGCCTCTGTCCTAGTCTGGCCCCAGCTCAGCAGTGCCCCCACCTAGTGGAAACCTGGGTTCCTATTCTTCCAGTCCTTAATCTCCTTCCAAACTCCACCTCTGCTTGGTTCCCACTCCTACCAGGATCTTGAGGCTGAGCATCTGTTGGGTGGGCTGCAGAGTCCAAGTCGTGAAGGGCGCCGGGAAGCCCTGAGTCACCTGGTTCTGCTGGCCTCAGACATGACGTTTGCCTGGGAGGTCATCAGCCGTGATGGGCTTCAGAGACTAGGCACCATCATTGAGGATGGAGATGAGTGAGCACAGGGCTGTTGTGGGCTGAAGACATGGTAGGGCTTGTGGGGCCTGGTCTAGTCCTGCTTAGCCCTAAATGTCCCCTTGCTAGCCTAGGAGAGGTGCTGGCCCTTGGGCTGAAGGCCTTCTTGGAGCTTATGGAGCATGGTGTAGTGTCCTGGGAGACGCTCAGCATCCCTTTTGTTAGGAAGGTAGGCGGGCTTTCCTAGGGGCAGTGGGTGGGGCAGTTGAGCAGTGCCAAGATCTGGCCATTGTGGTGAGGTGGTGACAATACTCTACCCCTCTTACAGGTGGTGTGCTATGTGAACATGAACCTAATGGATGCTTCTGTGCAGCCCCTGGCTCTTCGGCTGTTGGAGAGTGTGACCTTGAGTAGCCCTGCCCTGGGTCATCTGGTCAAGAGTGAGGTGCCACTGGATAGGCTGCTGGTGCACCTGCAGGTGTAAGCTCTGGGGTGAGGTATAGATGGGGAAGCAGGGTCAGACCCTGGGTGTTAAGCTCAGCCCGCCCATTCTGTCATAGGATGAATCAGCAACTGCAAACCAAGGCCATGGCCCTGCTGACAGCCTTGCTACAGGGGGCCAACCCTACAGAACGGAAGGTATCTTATCTATATGGTAGCTATTGTGCTCCACCTTAGTGTTAAATCATCTAATCCCTCTTCCTACCCACCTCAGCACATGCTTGACTATCTGTGGCAGAGAAACCTTCGCCAGTTCATCTACAAGGTAGGAAACCAGGAAAGCCCTCCCCACTCTTCTCCCAGTGAGCCCACCTCACACCCTTTGTCTGGCTGTCCTCCAGAATATCATCCATAGTGCAACACCACTGGGTGACGAGATGGCTCATCACCTGTATGTGCTGCAGGCCCTTACACTGGGGCTGCTGGAGCCACGCATGAGGACACCACTTGATCCCTATAGCCAGGTGTGTTCTGGAGGTAGATGGGGCCCAGGCTGGGGATAGCTTGGAGCTTGGCCTTAAATCTATGATATTGACCTCCCCGCTACAATGACCCTAGGAGCAGCGGGAACAGCTGCAGGCCCTGCGCCAGGCTGCCTTTGAACTGGAGGGGGAGTCCTTGGGCACAGGGCTGAGTGCTGACCGTCGCCGTTCCCTCTGTGCCCGAGAATTCCGCAAATTGGGCTTCTCTGTAAGTGATCCCTACCCCAAGTCCCCACCCTGGCCTCTACTCAGGCTATGGCTGTTCTAGGGGCTGTGGCCCTTTCTGAGTGCACGTGCTCTCACCCATAGAACAGCAACCCCGCGCAGGACCTGGAACGTGTGCCCCCAGGCCTGCTGGCCTTAGACAACATGCTCTACTTCTCCAGACATGCACCTAGCGCCTACAGCCGGGTCAGTGACAGGGCAGGGGAGTGGGGATGGCAGCAGCCTCACCTTGACAGGGTCCCCATGGGCTTAGCAAAGACTGTCCCAATTCTCTGCTCCCACTACCCCAGTTCGTGTTGGAAAACAGCAGCCGGGAGGACAAGCATGAGTGTCCCTTTGCCCGGAGCAGCATCCAGCTGACTGTGCTGCTGTGTGAGCTACTCCATGTTGGGGAACCTTGTGAGTGGAGCCAGGCATAGTGTGTCTGGGGACAGGGGACGGAAGGGCAGAGAGGGCCAGGGGCTGCACACACCTTCTCCCTGAGCCCCTCCTGCCCCCCCGCTCCAGGCTCCGAGACAGCCCAGGACTTCTCGCCCATGTTCTTCGGACAGGACCAGAGCTTCCATGAGCTTTTCTGTGTGGCCATCCAGCTGCTAAATAAGACCTGGAAAGAGATGAGAGCGACACAGGAAGATTTTGACAAGGTCAGGGGGTGGGGTAGGAGGTATGGGAAGTCAAGGAAGGAGGCTGCTCTGGGGAGGGGCCCAGAGTTCAGTTCCCAAAGCTGAGCTTGAGGTGGCCCCAGGTTATGCAGGTGGTACGGGAACAGCTGGCTCGCACACTGGCCCTGAAGCCTACATCCCTGGAGCTCTTCCGAACCAAGGTGAATGCGCTCACCTATGGGGAGGTGCTGCGGCTGCGGCAGACAGAGCGACTGCACCAGGAAGGCACACTGGCCCCTCCCATACTGTGAGTTGGTGGGGATGGCTTTCCAGTGCCAGCTCCCACCTCCCAAGGTGCCCCAGGTCAATCCTGATCTATGACTTCCCACTCCCCGCCCCAGAGAGCTGAGAGAGAAGCTGAAGCCAGAGCTCATGAGCTTGATCCACCAGCAGCGTTTGCTCCGTCTCTGCGAGGGGACTCTCTTCCGCAAGATCAGCAGCAGAAGGCGCCAGGGTCTCTGAGTGTGCTGAGAAGGGGCAGAGGGTAGCTGGGTTGGACCCAGGTCCCCGCTCGTCATTCCTTCCTTCCCTCTTCTTTGTTCTCTGCACAGACAAGCTGTGGTTCTGCTGCTTGTCCCCAAACCACAAGGTCCTGCAGTATGGGGATGTAGAGGAAGGCACCAACCCACCCACCCCAGAGAGCCTGCCTGAGCAGCGTAAGGAGCCTGGAGTCTAATACCTGCTCTCTTCAGATGCCCCATCCCTAGAGCTGTCTGGGACCCCAGTGATCAGCCCAGTATTTCTTCTTCTTGCAGTCCCTGTTGTTGATATCAGGGCACTCCTGACAGGCAAGGACTGCCCCCATGTCCGGGAGAAGGGCTCTGGGAAGCAAAACAAGGTACATACAGTGGTACCAGGGCTGCTGCTTTTCTGCCCTGCTGCCTGCCCTAATCCATGCTCAGTGTCCCTGCTTTCTGTTTCCCTAGGACCTTTATGAGTTGGCTTTCTCTATCAGCTATGACTGTGGGGAGGAGGAGGCATACCTCAACTTCATTGCCCCTTCCAAACGTGATGTGAGTGTCTGGGTGAGGCTGAGTGGGACAGAATGGTAGGGGAGCAGATAACTGGCTCTCATGAAGTTGGCCCCATTGTCCCCAGTTTTATCTGTGGACAGATGGGCTGAGTGCCCTGCTAGGCAGCCCCATGGGCAGTGAGCAGACCCGGCTGGACCTGGAGCAGCTGTTGACCATGGAGACCAAGCTGCGATTGTTGGAGCTAGAGAATGTGCCTATCCCTGAGCGGCCACCACCTGTGCCCCCACCCCCCACCAACTTCAATTTCTGCTATGACTGCAGCATTGCTGAACCTTGACAAGTTGGCCAGGGGCCACAAGGGGTGGAGGGTAGAGAAGCATGGGCAAAAATAAAGTTGGCTTGGCTCTTAGGTATGTGTCAAGCTAGCTCTGAACCTTGTAGGCCAAGCCTATGACAAAGACAGAGAGTCATCCCCTGACTTCAAACTTAGTGAATGAGACAAAACACAAGGTAGGACTGCAAACTTGAGCAGCTACATTTGGGGGGCTTGCGTTCTAAGTTAGGTTGCCCTTCTTCAAGATGAGTCCTTATCCTCCCTCAGTGCTGGGCCTGTGAAGAGGGTAGCCTGTGGTCTGGGGGCACCAACCAGCTGAGAGAGAAGTAGCAGGGCAGGAGACAATGCCCTAAATGGATGTTTCCTGGGCAGCATTAATAGGACCCTAGTCTGGAAGCTCTGCTTCCAGAAAGCTCCTGACAACCTTACCTCAGTCTTCATCCCTGCTTGGCTCTGGCCCATGTCTTTTGTGGGACTTAGAGGCCTCTGGTGAGAGGTTTAAAGGGATAGATGTGAAACTGGGGCTGCTTTCTGCTGAAGGACAAGCTCAGATTCCAAAGGGCATCCCCAGGCTGGTGGAAGTATATGAGATGATCTGGACGAGGGAATTCTGTGCAGGAAGGCCTGCACAGTCCTGATTAAAACCTAACTCAGGAACATGGATGGCATGCCATATGTAGGTGAGAGGTGTTGGGCAGATGAGGCTAAGGATGTTGGGCCCAGCTGGAGTCTGGCCACATCCTCCAAGGCACTGAGGCAAAGTAGAGCACAGCAGTCCATGGGACTCACAGGGCAGGCTGAAAGCCAACACCATCCCTTCTCCATGCTACTCATTACTTCTCCTTCCCAATGCCTCCTAAAAGATCGTGTTTAACAGTGTTAACCATCAGTGTTTTACCTTGAAAGCCCATGAAATGGCATCTCCTGTGGAGAACATGCTGGGGGAGCACTTGCCCCCCCTAAGCTACACTTTTGATCCTTGAGCATCTAGGGTGCCCATGCAGAGATTTCCCACCATGCTTAGAACAGTCTGCTCTTGAGTTCAAGTTGGCAATGGGGGGACAGGGATCCCAGATGTAGTTAGTCTTCCAATACTGCCAATTCTTCTTTCTCAACGTTTCTAGTCCTGTGTCCATACCACCATCATCTTGGCAATAACCTACTGCCTTCTGACCTCTAGTCTTGCTCCTTCAGACATCTTGATACCTGCTACTCTAGCTGCTTTCTCAAATCGGATTTGAACACACACACACACACTTATATTCTTCAGTGTCTCTCTATTGTCCATGGGCTAATGGTTAGAGTTACCATGAGTGAGCACCAAGTTGAGCCAGAAGGGTAGCAGACATGTAGTTTTTAGCCCTTCCAACTGAATGCCTGTGGCCTTCAGAGTTCTCAGTGCTTGGTCCAAGCTGACATTCTTCCTGAACACCATCAGGGCTTGTATGCCCCCTCTGTCCTTGTGGAACCTCAAAGTCCCTTCTGCCTGGATTGCTCCACTTCTCTCCCTTCTGCCTATTTCTGTCTTGATTCTTCCTTGACCCTCCAGATCAAGTTCATTGCTTCCCTGGAATGTTTTCCCAGGTGCTTGTTTCTCTACTCATGCATACCCTGTATACTGGACTGTCCATGTTGGCTTTTTGCCTCCCTAGCAGGCCTGGTCACTAGGAGAGCTTTGGCATCTCTGAAAACCCACATGAAGCACAATGCTTGCAGGCATTTAAAGAGCACTTGCCAGCTGCTCCTAGAACTGATAAGCAGATAGATGGACAAAGAATGGGGGCACATGGAGGGTCAGCTGGACAGACTTTTTCAGAGCTGCTGTTGAGAAGTCACTGGTACCATTTAGGTGGTTAAACTAGATGACCTTTAATGACCCCTCTACTCAAGAAACGTCCTATTTCTTTCTTCTTTCCACCACTTGTCAAGATGGCCTCATTGAATCAGGCATCATTTATTGCTTCAAGGGCTTGGCTTGGGACAAGCACCTTTGCTTCAAGGTATACCCAGGAAGGTTGTGCTAGGAAAAGCCTTAGGTCTCTGGAGTTTCCTACCAGGTAGGGAAGAAGCTAGGATGGATTGGCCCTGATGCCACTCACTATAAGGGTACCTGTAAGGCTTTGGGTCAACTGAGTAGGGAGGGAAGGGGCCCTTTTGTCTGAGAACTTCAGGCAAGGAGGTAAAATCTGAAATTTTTAATCTTGTTTGAGTTTACAGCAAAGTTGGTGGCTTGGCTGCTGTAGCTCAGTGCTTATAGGGGCTGGAAGAATGCCTCCAGGAGCATGTGGAGCACATTTTTTAGGTGTGAGAAGTCATGGAGGGAGCAGGAGGCACAGGGTCTGCTCCCCAGCTCCATGCCTAGCCTGCCTGTGGGCTGGCCTCCTGGCAGGGACAGCAGGACCCTGTGGCAGCAACATGTAGCTGGGATTCCCACAGGCCCAAGGCAGTGAAATGTAGTTGGAAAGCTGCTGCTGCTTGGCTGTCGGGCAGGAAGTCTCCTGGGATGCCCTGGGTTGGTCCCATCGCCCACCTAGACAAGAAGTCTATAGCAAAAGGGGGTAAGAGACACTGGAGCACACTCAAAGTCCAGGAGTCCAGGTAAGGACTGTGGGGATGAAGAAGGTTGTATTGCAAGGATGGCTACTGACCTGGCCTCAGAGTGTTAGGGTCAGGTCAGCCCCTCCCACGAAGCGGGACTGGACACAAGTCACCTGAGGCAACTGGGCTTGGAAGCGCCTGACAGCTGCCACGTTGATACCCGGGCACATGGCCACGTCCAACACCCGGATCTGCTTGCATGCTTGCCTAATGGTATCCAGAGTTCTGTGGGGAGACTACCAGATGAGTGCCTGATGCAGCATGGGGTCCCAGCCCAGCCACTGCACATGGCTCCATCTGCTCAGCATGATCATACACACTCACTGCTCTGTGAGTTGACTGCAGCTGGACAGGTTGAGGTGCTGCAGCCTTGGCCAGCACCCTGCTGCCTGGGCCCAGCCCTCGTCGCTGAGGTGGCTACAGTGACTCAGTACCAAGTGCTCCAGGCTGGGGCAGCCTCTGGCCACTGCCACCAAGCCCATGTCTGTGAGTGCTGGCAACAGGCTCAGTGACAAATGCCTCAGCTGGGGGAACTGGAGCACCTGCAAGGATAGGGTGGAATGGGGTGGATGGAGCATGACACTGGAGCCCAGAACTTAGGCCCCTTCCAGATTCTCTGCCAGCCACTGCACATGGCTCCATCTTAACTCTCTGTTAAGGGAGTGACCAGAAGCCAATGAGAAAGGAACTCCAAAGAACTTTTTTCCAAAAATGTGGGTTGGCCCAGTTCCCTGCCTCCAGCCCCAGGATCCCCAGCCTATCCACACCTTGGCCAAACTGGCATCAGTCAGCTTGCTGCAGGCTGTCAGGTCCAACTCCTGCAGGGCCTGCAGTGTGAGCAGGGATGGACCCTGTGGCTTGGGAGAAGCATCCTCAGGACCTGAGGCCTGATGCTCCAGCACTGGGCGTAGCTGTGGGGAGAACCCTCTGCTTCTCAGGTGCTTCCTGAGTTTGCCCTTAAATACTCCTAGAGGGAGAGGCAGGAAAGCAGCTGAATTCATGGGCCATCCCACCCTTGCTGACCTTGAGGGCCCCATACCTGAGGACAGAGTGCAGGCTCCTCACTTGATTCTTCCATCCCCAGAAGCCCCCAGTCACGGAGCTCCTTGCACCAAGCCAGGCGCAGAACAGAGAGGTGGGTGTGGTAGGTGCAGATGGCCTGCAGGGTCCGATTGGAGAGAGCCACACAGGAGGACAAGTCTAGCACTCTAAGGCTTGGGCCTAGTGCTGGGATCAGAGAGAGCACTGAGGCATCCTAGGAGGGAGGTGGGGAGGAGAGGATAGAGCACTAGCTTGTGCCTCTGCCACCAGGCTTGGTGGGGTCATGAGCAAGGGCCTGCTCAAGGTTCTTACCCACTAGCAACAGGGAGCTGCCAAGAGGTCCAAGGAAGGAAGTAACATGGTCAGTATGTTGGCTATAAAAGTTTGGAGTAGACAGGGTGGGTTGTGTGGGGTGGGAGATGTAGAGGGGACTGCTAAAGGACAAAAGACTATGCTTGGGGCAGGAAGGATGAAGATGGAAATTTCTAAGACAGATGCCCAGTCTATGCTCCCAGTCTCTGCTGAAGGGGTGAGTTGAAACAGCACTCTGACCACAGTTCCTTGTGTCAGGGGTGTACAGCTGACCCTTGCTGAGCCAATGAGATATGCTCCCGCTAGAATTTGAACCAAAACTATAGGGTTAAAGTAGGGGATACAGTGTCACCTACCAGAAGTCAGGTGGCATGTGAAGATGTTGGGCCATATCATGGGCTAGATCACCTTTGGGGAGGCATGCCTAGGCTCCTGTCCTCTTCCAAACTGTGGCCCAAGTTGAATTCTAACTACTCCTCTTTGGACACAAACACTGGGTAGTTCCTAGCTGGGGCCATAGACCCAGCTCCCCCAGCCCCACCCTGAGAGGAAGGGAGGGCATAATGTGCTCACCTTCAGTGAAGAGCAGTAAGCCAGCCTGAGGGAGGTCAGTGGGGGTGGAGCTCCACGCACTGAGCCCAGGGCCTGGGCCAGTTGCTGCCCACTCACCAGGCAGCACTCAGCCATATCCAGGCTCTGCAACTCTCGCAGGCCCCCTAGGGCGGTACACCCTGCATCTGTCAGCCGCTGCAGCTTTCCCAGGCTCAGGTGCTGCAGGTGCTGCAGGCCACGGCTCACAGCCAAGAGTGCCCCATCAGTTAGTTCTGAGCAGCCGCTGAGGTCCAGGGAGGTAAGACCTGGTTGCTGGTGGCACAGAGTGGCCACAGCCTCTGTGGAGAGGTCCCGGCAGCTATGCAGGTTCAGCTCCTGTAGCTGCAGCCCAGCTACCTGGCCCAGGGACTGTAGGGCCTCAGGTGGTAAGCCAGTGCCACTCAGATCTAGGGCACGCAGTTTGCCAGCTCGCTCCTTCACAAATCGCAGCAGGTTATGGAAGGATAGTTGGGAGGGAGAGTAGTCCTGGGGGCTGATCGAACCCTGAGCTGGGCCTAGCTCAAAGGTGAGGTGGCAATAGGCCAAGGAGAGGCGCTCTAGGCTGGGGACACAGCTGCTGAGCTGGTTGAAGCTGAGATCAGCCAGGTTCCGCAGGTAAGCCAGGTTGAGCTCACGCAGGCCACTCAATGCCTGCCGGACACGCTGTGCCATCTCTGGCTGAGCCAATAGTGTGCCTGATGTGAAGAGGCTATTGCAGCCACTGAGGTCAAGGGTGCGCAGGGCTGGGCATCCCAGGATCAGGGACATGAAGGAAGCCTCTGTGGGACTGCCCCCACCCAGGCACAAGCTCTGCAGGTGTGGGCCTAGGTGGTAGGCAACAGACTGCAGCACCAGGTGTGAGGTTGGTGAGCCATCCAGGTTGGTCAGGCTGATGCAGGAGATGCCCCTGAGGCCCAAGCTCTTGATGGCCAAAAGGGACGCAGAAGACACTGGGATGTTGTACCGCACGTTTGTCTAAAGGGCAGAAGCGGTCCTGGGGTTAGCCCTCTGACCAGAAGTTGATGACAGATCAGGAAGGGCCTTTTCACAGTGAGGACTTATAGTGTATAGGGTCATGTGTGGCTGAGGAGAGTGTGGGTAGGAAGTGGGAAGGCAAGTCCTGCTAGGGTCTGAAGATGACTACCAGGGGTAGGCCAGAAGGTTGGTGAAGGACAGGGTTAGATGCTGAGGGTAGGGCAGGGACAGAATGGGGAGTTGGCATGCTGAGCACAGCACAGGAGGGCTGTGATATGACCTGGAAGGAAGCCCAGTGCAACTCTATAGGGAAAACAAAATATGCTGGTCCCTAACCTTTAATACTCTCAGAAGGAAGCCCTGAGATTCATGGACCCAGCCTCCTACTCCAAAAACTGTATTAGCTAAGCAACCAGCCTCCCTACAACCCCTTTCTAGAGACCATATAAACAGCCTCAAGAACAGCTGAAGGCAGGAAGGACTGAAGTGGGTACTACTCACCACAACCCTCTGTGGCCCAGGTGCCACAGGTCTGGGGCAGGCAGTGCCTCAGGCACATGAATGTTTGCATTATTATTATTATTATTATTATTAGTTTGGTGGTGCTAGGGATTGAACCCAGGGCCTTGTGCATGCGAGGCAGGCATTCTACCAACTGAGCTATATCCTCAGCCCCCCGCATTATCTTTTTTCAGTACTGGGGATTGAACTTAGGGCCTCAGGCATGCTAGGCAAGCACTCTACCACTGAACTATACCCCTAGCTCCCCTCCCCACTTTTATTTCAGTAATAGGGATTGAACCCAGGGATGCTCTACCACTGAGCTACATTCCCAGTTCTTTTCACTTACATATTTTCATACCAGGTCTCACTAAGTTGCCAAGGCTACCCTCAAACTTGCAAACCTCCTGCCTCAACCTCCCAAACTGTTAGGATTACAGGAGTGTGCCATTGTACCCAGCTTTAAAATTTTAGGGGGGCAGGACTAGGAATTGAACCCAGGAGTGCTGAGTCACATCCCCAGCCCTTTTTATTTTTTTTTTTAAAAGAGTCTTGCTAAGTTGCTTAGGGCCTTGCTTAGTTGTTGAGTCTGGCCTTGAATGTGTGATCCTCCTGCCTCAGGCTCCAGGATTACAAGTGTGCGTCACCATATCCAGTCCCAGCTAATATTCTGAAACAGGGTTTAAGTCATTCAAAGCCAGTCTCAAACTTCTGATCCTCTTGCCTTAGTCTCCCAAGTACTTGACATTAACAGGGGTGCACTTCTACTACCCAACAACAAAAAAGGGTTTTATGTGTAAGTGAAACTAACAGATGTAAGGTTAACTAACAGATGTATGTAACTAACAGATGTAAGTTTGCCTGGAATTGGGTCCTGAAGAATCCCTGTGGCACATCTCTGAAACACATCTATCTGTTCAGGTGAGGAAGGAGAAGCCTCCGATTTTGTGTGAGCAGGATTTAATAATTTAACAAGTCTTAGAGGTACCAAGGAAGGTGATTTGGCTCAACCACAGAGGAGCAGGGAAGAGAGAATGGGGAGTGTATAGTTGGAGTAAGATGGGTCCCAGGACATGAGCTCAGGCTAAGTGGTAAGAATAAGCTGGCTTGAACAGGAGTTTGGAGCCCCTGGTTAAGGGAGAATCTCTCATGAACATTCCCTGACCTTGTGCCAAAGCGAGCCAGGGGAAGTCAGTACATCATGTGGAACAGGTCTGTGGAGGAGAGGGCTTTGCTTCTTCAATTCTAGCCCTGTTGCCCTACCTCTTGCCCAGGTTTCAGGGACACAGAACTTAAAGAAGCCTCTTGTTTTAGCATCAACAAGGGCCTAATGCAGGAAAGCTAGCTCTTCAAAATACCTACCTTTTCAGTAACTGCAAAAACAAGCCTTGTCCCCTCATAGAACAGCTCCAAAGGGAATGGAAAAGGCAGAAGTGATACACTGGGTGGGCTCTTGCAAAACCTTATTGACAGGACTCACCCAAGAAGCATGGAACCCCTTCCTAAATGTGGTTCTACTCCAGGTGGAAGCAGCCACCCATGGCTACAGTGGTAGGAAGGAGCATGCTTAAGAAATGGGGACCAGTTCCTGGTTTCACTCACAGTAGATTGACCAGGTTCTCCTTCTAGACCTCACTTCCAAATCATGGTCCTTCCTGGTCAAAGGAGCACTCACCATAGACCCCCTTGTGGTAGAGGATAGTGGGGACTCCCAAAGGCCTGGGTCCCTTTTTCAGATTTAAGGAGAACTGGAGAAGATCCCATTGTGTGAGGCCAGGAAAGGAGATGAAAAGATCATAGAGGGAAGGCTGTAGAAAGGGAAGGAAAATTATGCCTCCACCACTGCCAATCCCTACATGAGATGAGTCAGTCTGAGGCTGAATAAACTAGGGCTAGGGGAGCTGGGAGCAGCTAGGTGGCTCAACTAGCACCTGCCCCCACCACTCACATGTGACTGAGGAGCCCAAGGCCCTGCAAACTCTAGCTCTGGTAGCAGGCACAAGTGCTCAGCCTCTATCCCTTCCTCAGAGCCTGAGCAGCCAGTAATGTTCCCTTTCCCACTACCTCCCTATGAACAAGGTAGACAAACAGCCAAGGAAGGGCACTGGCAGTCATCCCAGGGCTACGCCAGGCCTGCTGCTGGCAGCAAAATCTCACCCCAAAAATAGGCAGGGCATGGCCTGAAGGACTTCCAACTATTAGGAAACAGAAGAGTCTTGTGACCAACTCTGGTCCCATACTGTTTTCGTTGGAAGGGTGGGGGCAGCCTCTAAGCCATCACCCAGAGGCCTACCCTGCTCCTGAGGTCAGCTGGACTTTAAGTGTGGAAGCCCAGGAACAGCCTTTTAGAGAAATTTATCTCTGTGGGAGTATAGCAGCAGGTGGAAGCAAGACACCCGGGCTCTGGACTTCAGCCCTTCCTGTGCCCCAGGAAGACGCTTCTAGAGATCAGAGGGGAGACTGCAAGGGCACCTGCTCCAGCTTTAGCCACCCCACCCAGAGAGGCCAACTTGGGCAGGAGAGGAGAGTAGAAGGCAGAAGCTAAACTGTTTTCTGCTTTTGCTCCACAGTGATCAGCCCAGTGGCAGCAATCAGGGTTCCCCAGGGCATGGGCAGGGCCTGGGTATGTGTAGACTGCTACCCTTACCTGCACCTCAAGACAAACTGGAAGTAAGTGAACAGTGATCAGGTCAGAGGGAATAAGAAGTCACCAAATTCAGCATTCTATCCTGGTCTGGCCTTGGTAGACCAGTGTCTTCCACAGCACAGCAGCTGGGCACTGCTCATCAGCCTGCCCATACCTGAGCTCTGGGAGATGATTCCTGTCCACAGGGTTCTGTAGATTGTTTTCTGGAATATGGCGGTGCTGAGGTGTGGGCAGTGCCTGCGTGCCCAGGTGCCTGTGGCCTGGCCTCCCAGTGCTCCCAGCCTAGTGGCACCGAGCTTTGCAGAGGTACCAAATAAATCTTTTTTTTTTTTTTTAATTTGGTACCAGGGCACTTAACCATTGAGCCACATCCCCAGCCCTATTTTGTATTTTATTAAGACACAGGGTCTCACTGAGTTGCTTTAGTGCCTCGCTTTTGCTGAGGCTGGATTTGAACTCACGATCTTCCTGCCTCAGCCTCCCAAGCCATTGGGATTGCAGGCATGCGCCACTGCACCTGGCCCAAATAAATCTTAATCAACATCCTGGAGCTTCTGGTTAGCTGGAACAGCCCCATTCTACATTGGTGGACTCCAAGATTCCAGCTGCTGACCCTAGCCTCCTTCTCTCTTCTTCCCTGCTCCTCCTCCACATCACCTACACCCAGGTGCCTGGCTGCCCCTTCTGCCTTGTCTGCACTTTTCTTCTTCTTCTTTTGTTTTTTAATATTTTTTTAGTTGTCAGTGGACTTTATTTATTCACATGCGGTGCTGAGAATCAAACCCAGTGCCTCATACATGCTAAGCTCTACCACTGAGCCACAACCCCAGCCCTGCCCTCTTCTTTGCTGGCCTCTATAGTCTTACCCCTCCACTACTTCTCTTCATAGCTTGCTGTCCTGCCTCCCTCACACTGCTGTACCTGCTCTCCTTGCTTGGCTACAGATTATGAGGCTAGCTGCCTCTTTGGAGTCTATCCTGGGGGTACAGAATGCTATAGAGGAAGCCAGGATCCTCCCGTTTTTCTACACCTCCAGTGTAGGCCTCCTCCATCCCACCTCCCTTCCAGTCCCCAAAAGAGTTCTCCCCAAGTCCACCATCTTCATCTCTGAGCCTCCTACAGCAGCCTCACCTCACTGAGCCTTCTCAGAGATGACCTATTATGCTTTGAAAAGAAACCAAAGCCATCAGGTGTAAGGTCCCTCCCCTTTCCCTGTCATGCCCACCAACTGCCTCCTGGCAGGACCCAACTTCCTTCCCTCTCCTGGTCTTTGGGTTGCAGTCAACCCCTTTCTTTTGACCTGCTAAGCTCTACCCACCTTCACCTCTGGGGAGCTTGCCATTTCTGTTGCTCCTTCCTCAGAGACCACAAAGAACTAGAGTCCTAAATAACAACAAGCTCCCTTTAGCCTCTTCTCACTTCTCCTATTCCTCCCTTTGTAGTCAAGCCCTTGGGGCACAAGGGCACACTCACATCTGTATCTGGCCACCTTGTTCTCCCTTGCCTCAACTATTAACTCCTTTACCACAGCCCCTACACAGTCACTCATTCCTGGTAACAGCTCCCCCCCCCCAGCAAAATCAACATTGCTGGGGCTTGTCTTCAACTTCCCAGTGTCCTCTCTGTCATGCTATATGGTATGGGTGGTCAGGAGCCATTCCCCTTGATGCTACTTCTCAGTGGGGGTTCTGAGACTGCCCTACTGGCTCTTCTATAACTTTCTAGCCTGCTTCTCTTTTGGGGGTCTCTTCTCACCAAAGAAAACAGACTTAGTCTAGTCCATATCCGTACCATCCTGAATATGCCTAATCTTGGACATTGGTAAGTCCTTTTTTTTTTTTTTTGTACCAGGGATTAAACTCAGGGATACTGACCACTGAGCCACACCCCAGCCCTGTTTTGTGTTTTATTTAGAGACAGGGTCTCACTGAGTTGCTTAGCGACTCACCATTGCCAAGGCTGGCTTTGAACTTGTGTCTCAGCCTCCCAAAGTGCTGGGATTACAGGCGTGCGCCACAGCGACCAGCTAATTTGGTTAGTACTTGGATGGCATACTCGGTCCACAGATTAGTGAGTTTGTCTTGGTTTGTCTTTACTAATAGCATGCATGTGTCATGGACGTGCAAGTGTGTCCAAGGCACATGTATGTCAGAGGACACACAATCTTTGTCCTCTTCTGTGTGCCCCTGGGCATACTGTACTTCATCCCATGGGGCAATCCTTTCAACTACTTTCTTTGTGATCTGCGTCATGTTCCTGAATCCCAGACCCTAGGAGCCAACTGCTTCATGGACCTTGCTCTAGATAACCCCAGAAGTTATCTCTAGATAACATGCCCAAATGTGAATTTACCATCTTATCCCCAATTCTCCTCTTCCACCTTTTTTTTTTTTTTTCTTTTTCTGGTACTAGGGATTGAACCCAAGGGCATTTTACCACAAGCTACATTCCCAGTTCTTTTTCATTTTGAAACAGGGTCTTGTTAAGTTACTGAGGGTCTGGCTAAATTGCTGAGGATGGCCTCTGGAGTCACTGGGATTATTATTATTTTTCAAATTATTATTACTTTGTTGTTCTTGATATTATTATTACTACTATTATTATTGGCACTGAATATTAAACCCAGGGGTGCTTTACCACTGAGCTACATCCCCAGTCCTTTTTTTTTCTTTTTAATTTGAGACAGGATCTCACTAAGTTGCAGTGACTGCAAACTTGTGACCTCTTGGGCTGGTGTTGTAGCTCAGTGGCAGAAAGCTTGCCTCACACATGTGAGGCACCGGGTTCGATCCTCAGCACCACATAAAAATAAATACACAAAATAAAGATATCATGTCCATCTATAACTAAAAAATATTAAAAAAAAAAAACTTGTGACCCTCTTGCCTCAGCCTCCCCAGTTGCTGGGATTACAGGTATGAGCCACTGCTATTCTTCCTTCAAAATTGTTACCAACCTATACTGAGTTACCCTCACCTCTCACATTCATAATGATTAAAGTCCCTTCCATTCCATTTATTTGATATATTGAGATATGTTCCTCTGTTCTAACCTCACTGCCTCTGCCTTAGTTCAGGCTCTCTTTTTGTCAGGAATATGTCACAGAAGCTTTCTCCTCACTACAGTCCTGACCTCTAGTTTCTCTGGCTCCAAACCCATCTTTGATTTTGTCAGCAGGATGACCCCTACCAAAATGCAAATCTGTGCTCTTCAAACCCTCTGCCAGGTGCCCCCATCCACAGGAGAGGCTAAGCTTCCTAAGTGGCATTCAAATCCTTCTGTGTCAGAAGGCAGCCTACCTCCCAGCATGTCCACTCCCCTTTGCTCTCAGCCCAGCTCTGGTAATTCGTACTTCTGACCAGTCTTACCCTCCATACCTCCAGTCAGCTACTTTTTGTTTTGATGGGTCTCATCCTTCATCTACTCCTATTGGTCTACTTGGCAAACATATATTCCTCTTTCTTTCTCTTTTTGTGATGCTGGGAGTTGAATTCAGGACATCCCACATGCCAGGCAAGCTCTCTATCACTGAGCTATACCCCCAATCCTATCCCCACCTTAAGGCCCAGGCTGAGTGTTTTCTCCTTGGATTCTTTTCTGGATCTTTCCTCTGAATCCCCACCATTTACCATACACAAACTCCAAATGCAACACCCTAGTCCCTTTTTGCTTATGCTCATCTTTCCCTCCCAAACTCCAGAGCACATCTTCCTCACTTCTGCCTCTTCAATGACTTGCAGCAGAGTGCCTGACACTGACAGAAACATGTGAGTGAGTCTCTGATAATTTTCTGTCTTCCTTCTGCCCTGTGACTATTCTGAAGTCCTTTGCTGAGGCCCTGGCTTCTCTCTCTCTTCTTACTCTCCTATGACAATTTGGCCTCTAAACTCACCAAGCTAAGTGGGCACTGAGGAACTAGATGCCTCTGAAGAACTTCTTCCACAGACAGCTCCATGTTTCCATCCTCACCACTCTGCTTCCTCAGGAAGAAGTGGCATCTTCTCCATCTTAAGCAAGACCAAGCCTAGTGCACTGAAGCCTATCCTTGCTACCACATCAGGTGGCATGCACCATTCCTAATCTCTCTCCTCTCAACATTCATCCTCTTCTATGGACTCTCTCCCTCAAGCAGTTAACACATTTGAGATTTCTCCTAATCAAAATTACTTTGTCAAGTCCACCTCAACCTCTCATTTCTGCCCAATTTATTTCCTTTTTTCCATGGGAAAATTTCTTTCATGTGAGGTCACTCTCTACACTTCCTTTTTTTTTTTTTAAATATTTTTTTAGTTGTAGGTGAACACAATACCTTTATTTTTATTTTATGTGGTGCTGAGGAACGAACCCAGCGCCTCACACATGCGAGGCAAGCGCTCAACCGCTGAGCCACAACCCCAGCCCCATCTACACTTCCTTTCTTCTCTCATTCATTCTTGCCTGGCTTTTCTCCCTGCTAGATGCCAAATATCGCTGAAGCCACTGGTGGCCTCCTTGGATAGCAAATGTATGGACACTAGTTTTTAATTTTCCTGAACTCTTTTTTTTTTTTTAATATTTTTTAGTTGTCAATGGACCTGTATTTTTTTCATTTATTTATATGTGGTGCTGAGAATCAAACCCAGTGCCTCATGCATGCTAGGCAAGCGCTTTAACACTGAGCCAAACCCCAGCCCTTTCCCTGAACTCTTTATGGCATTTGACACCATTAATCATCCACCCAATATTTTAAATTTCTCCTGTCTTTCTCTATGCCCTCCTCTTTGGAATCTCCTTAGTCCCTTCTATAGAGATGTCTCTTCCTTTCTGTGCCTTGGACTGGTATCCTCACCCTAGAGCATTTGCTATGACATGCTGTTCTCTGGCTCTTCATATTCTCCCTGGGGGAGGTTACTCAGATCCATGACTTCACTTGTATCCATTATTTCTGTGTATGTGTGTGTGTGTGTGTGTGTGTGTGTGGTTTTTTGCTGGAAATAGAACTCAGGACCTCACAAGTATTCTCCACCAATGAGCTATACCCCCAGGCCAACCTTTCTTTTTTCTTTCTTTCTTTCTTTCTTTCTTTTTTTTTTTTTTTTTTTGGGTACTAGGAGTGTTTTACCACTGAGCCACATCCCCAGCCCTTTAATTTTTTTTTTTTTTTTTTTTGTAATTTTGAGAAAGGGTCTCATTAAGTTGCTTAGGGCCTTGCTAAGTTGCAGAGGCTGGCCTTGAACTAGTGATCCTCCTACCTCAGCCTCTTAAGTCGCTGGAATTACAGGCATGAGCCATCATACCTGGCCCCCATCTAATTCTTTAATGACACCCAATTACATACTTATTACCCAGACCTTTCTCTTAAATTCCTCACTCAGAACTACCAACTGGATTGCACCATCTAAATATCTCACACTTCAATTTCTCAATAAATCAAAAGTCAAATACCTTCAGACACTAAAATCAATGACACTGGATAGAAAATTTGACAATAGACCCTACTTAATACATATGTTTGCTATGAGAGTTCTAACCCAAGAAGGGGAAGATTAGATATAAAGGGTGTTGGGGCTATTTGAAAATTAATCAGTTTAACTTCTTACCTTATAATATAAGTGAAAATGTTTCACTAATAAGAATTCAAATCATAAAACAGAAGAAATAATCTGTCAAAGTAAAACTGCTCTAAGAAATAATGTCTATTTTGAAAAAAAGAAGAAAAATGAGCATATATTTATCAGATCTCAGAAGGGGCAAAGGATCTTTAAACAACAATGGAAGGAATAAAAAGAAAAGGGATGTTGAGAAACAACAACATAGAAACTTAATTTCTGTATCTCTTAAATAAAAATACATATCTACCAATCAAAATAAAAGGCAAACATATTAGGAATATATATTAGGAATATATCTCAATAAATATATAAAAAATTAGTCTCTTTAATGTATAAGAAGTTCATACAAATGGGTGAGAAAAATACTAAGACCTTGGTAGTTAAAGGGATGAAGAACATGAATAAACAAACAAACAAAAAAACAAACAGGGAAATACAAATGGTCAGCTAATGAGAAAAACTGTTCAACCTTACTGATAATTAAAGAAATCAGTTCCAAGAGCTATCATCGCTTGCCTTTCCAACTAGTATAGAGGTCTGCATTCACCTCCTGGCTAGGCTGCTGCCCCGTTTTCAAGCTTGCCTTCTCCAGTCCAACTGCACTGCAGAGCTCTAAGACAGTCACAAACTGTCACCCACTTGCCTTAACATTCCTTAAAGGGCCCAAGATGGTCATCGGGAACAAGCCCAAACTCTGCTGTCTGGCACATCTGTCAACTTACCGTCTGACCCCATTTAAGTCATCTCCCACATGTATCTCAGTTTCAATTACATGGAACTTATACTATTCTACATCTTGGTGCCTCCACCTGTGCTGTTATTGGTCCGGGAAGACCAACCTTCATCTTTACCCTGTTCTTCAAGGAGACCTTCCCTGACACTGCTGGTCAATCTCATTTGGATGTCCTTCTTCAGGTCCCTGTTGCACCCTTCTGTGCCAAGGCCACAGCACTGAGCACATGATCATTCATACTACTTGTCTTTCTCCTGCATGGGACTTAGGAAACTATACATATTTATCTCTATAACCCCAGCCCAGAGCCCAGTATACATGGACATGTGAGTACATCAGAATGGATGGATGGATGGATAGATGACATAGGAGCAGGACTGTGAGCAAGCTGAAGTGAGAGACAACTGAGAGTGGGTCAGGTGGGTGGGTACCTTACCTCCCGAAGAGCATTCTGGGCTGCACAGTACCAAGCCCGACTCACGAGAGAGGCCTCTTTCTGATCTGACAGAGGAAGGAAGCTCAGAATATACGTGAGCATCTGAGGGAAAAAGACAGGGCATTGGGGCTGTTAGAGCTGGGGGTCCTTTGGAACCTACTCCAGCTGATAGCACAGTGGGTCTGAAGGCACCGGGCACCGGCTTCTAGTTTATCTTGGATCTGAAGCTTCACAGGGTATTCACTTCCCCTCTCCAACCTCCAGGCATCTTCACTGTCAGTAAACCTTTCCTGAGCCCTCTCTGGGTATGCACTTATACCAACTGGTAAAAGTCAAACTTCCTGCCCAGTTTGGTAGAAAAAGCCTGGGATGTTGGGGCCATAAAAACCTAGTTTCAAATCCCTAATCTGTCAATGGTCTCTCTGATCCTTGTTTTCTTTATCTGTAAAATGTCAATGTAATGAAACTTAAATGGGTTTCTGTGAGAATTAAGTAACAGCACAGTGTCTAGCATAGATCTGGAACACAGCAAGTCAAGTATCTTCCTCTGATTTTGTGAAGCCCCACTTTCTCCTCCTGCCCTCACAGGTTCAACTCTGGGACCCCCAATCTTTCCATATTCTCCAATGCCAACTCACCTTCTCAGCCGGCTATTAAGAAATGATCCCAGCCGGGCACGGTGGTGCATGCTTGTAATCCCAGCACTTTAGGAGGCTGAGACAGGAGAATCACAAGTTCAAAGCCAGCCTCAGCAACAGCAAGGCGCTAAGCAACTCAGTGAGACCCTGTCTCTACATAAAACACAAAATAGGGCTGGGAATGTGGCTTAGCAGTCGAGTACCTCTGAGTTCAATCCCCAGTACCAAAAAAAAAAAGAAAAAAATGATCCCAGCAAGACTACCCTGGGAGGCTCTGGCTCTCCCTCCATTTATGCTCTATAGGGCTGGGGTGGTGAGGTTGGGTGCTCTAAAAGGGGTTGCAAAAACGGTCACTTGTGAGGCTAGAAACAATTTATTAACTATTCTTTTCTTCTCAAATCTTCCCTTCTTGAGTCCTGTGACATTGTTTTCTAGGCCTTAATCCAGCATTCCTAATGGCCTGTTTCTGGGTTCTTCTGTGACTCCCAGGTCTCAGACTTAGGTCTTTTGATCTTCAATTTACCAATACATAAGCAACCAACAATAGCCTCATATTGTCCTATGTGCCAAGTGCAAGTCCAGTATTGCCAATTGTCTACCAGGTCCTTCACCCAAATGACTCATCATCACCTTAATCTCAACCAAAATTGTTATTCTGCCTTCAGTCCCAACTTCCCCCTTAATGCCAATAGTACACCCCATCTGAAGGTCCTGGTAACACTTTGGACTCATGTTCTTCTATCCCTTATTTCAAAATACAAGTAAAAATCAGGCTTTAGGCCGCATTAACCAAGACTCATTCAAATCCCAGCTCCATTACTTTCCTAGCTGTGTGTCTTCAGGCAATGTACTTGACTTCTTTGAACTTCAGTTTCTGCATGTGTGAAATAAAGACATTTTTAAAAATCTAGATCATAGTCTTATAGGGACTAGATGATCCATAAATGGTTGCTGGATTGCTGTTACTAATATTTCTACCTTTGCAACTTCACCACTGTAGCAGCTCAGATCTTCACCACCTCAGACCTGGATTCCTTCCACAATCTTGACCTTACCTTCAAGTTCAACCTTGCTAATCCCTTCTGCATTGTCACAAGGTTAATTATCTTAAAAAAAATAATTTTTTTCTGTTTTAGCATACTCCTGATGAAAACCTTCAGGGTTATTCAGTACACTCAGGAAAAAATCTCCACTCCTCAGTCAGGACTGCCAGGTCTCCATGCCTGATCTGGCACACTGGTCCCAGAGCTTCCCCAATCCATCCTTTCTACTGCCCTACAAACACAGCATGTCTCGTGGGCCTCTTTCTTGGGTTGTCATTTCTTAAGCTTGATTTTGCCAACCCACTCTGATTTCTCCTTCCCTTCTCAGATGCCTAACATATGAGAGATGCTCAGCCAATACTTACTGGATTATAGTAAGGATGGACAGTCCTCTACCTCTATTTTCACCAAAGATTTCCTCAGGGAAGGGATGAGGAGATAAAACAGATCATTACTGAGAGGAGAATGACTGGGAGTACTGCCTGGGTTAGGGAGGGGAAGCATGGGGAAGAGAATACTGATAAGGACTGGGAATGACCCCTATCCTTAGGGGGAAGCAGGGAAGCTGTTGAGCTAAGATAGTGGCCATCCTGTCTCCTGAGCTAAATAGCTAGCACCTAACCCCAGGAGCAAAGGGAGAGGGGAACAAACCTATCATGGGGGGGGGGGGACATTCTTAAGCTAAGAAGGATGGTCTTTATAGAGAGACTAGAGGAAGCCTGATAACAATGGAGTAAATCCCATCCCAAGGAGCTACTAGACATACCAAACAGCTTCTAGAGATATAACTGAACACCATGGGATCTATGGGGAAGGATATCCACGGGGGCCAAGGAAGAAAAGGATGCCATTGTAGAATATTCATTGAAGTGGGTGCAGGCCTATTTTTGCTGAGAGGGAGCACTCTAGCACTGATGGGAAAGAGTGGCCTGTTTCCCATGGGTAGTGGGAGGGGGCTGCCAATCCTCAGAGCAAAAGGGATGGAGAGGCCATTCCAAGGTACCACTGGGGACAAAACCTGTTATCTTCTGGCCCAGGAAGGCAGAAGGCAGAGTGGTCTTGCCCCTGGCTAAGGAGCAAACAGCCCATGGGGTGAAAGAGGTAGGGGCGCCATCATTAGGGGACTAGGGGCTGGCTAACAGGTCTGTCTTTGCTAAAAAACCTCAGCGACCATTCCCTGACCTGATAGAGAGGGAGCAGTTTCCCACTGCCCAGGAGAGCGGACGAAGGAAGTCGAGTGAGGAACCCAAGGGGCCAATGGGGATAAGATTGGTTACCCTTCAGGGACGTTGGGAGGGAGCGGACATCTTCCAGAACTGAGGGGGAGGGGACGGCAATCTGAAACGGAGCTGATGGGCAGAAATCTGTCCTCGCTAAGATGACAGAGCAGGCATCTCCTGGGGCCGATTGGGAAGGAGAGGACCGTTCCCCAAGCTAAGGGGACGGAGTGGCCCCAAAGTGGGGCCGTTACCCAGAGCTTGCGGGTCCTGGGATCCACCGGGCGGGTAGTTTCCGCCAGGCCGGAAGCGCCAGGCGCGCTTACTGCCAGCCCCTCCCCAAAGCTCGGGACCCCAAGGGCGGGGCCTGTCCGGAGCTAGGCCTGAGGGCGGCATCTTCTCACCTCCAGGGGCAGCGACTCCGCCATCGCATCCCTGCCGCCTCCGCCCCCGCGCAAGGCTTTCTGGGAAATGTAGTTCCGTTAGTTCTGAGGGCGGGACTTGGGAAAGGAAGTGAGTCTCACTTCCGTCCAAGACCTGACGACTTCGGTCTGCACCGGAAGTGTATGCGCTGCCGATGTGGTACCCGCTGTGTGGTTTCGGTCGCTCTCCCTTGTTTCCCTGCTTGGGTATTTGCGTCGCACCATGGCGGTAAGGAGGAAGGGTAGGGCGGGGTCCGCATGGGCAAAGCTCTTCTGGAGAATGAAAATAGAGGGATATCAAGGGATTCGGGACAGGCCAGAGGGGGGCGCTGTCCAATGACTGGACTGTACTAGAGTGAGCAGAGTGTTGAAGGGAGAGAGATGGCGGCGTAGGACCACACCAGAACTAGTGCCCGAGAGTGTGTGTGGTGGGGGGCGGGGAGGGACTGGTCGCCGTTATTTTCACATCTGCACTCTGGTAGAGGCCCGAGAGTGGTTCCATTTAATTCCACTCAAGAGTGCCCTCGAGGTGTCGTCAGCCCAAACCTGGACCTTAATAGGGGAGCTAGAGAAGGTATAAGCCTAGCGTTCGATTGTTCCAGGACCAGCAGGAAGCGATCAAAGCTGGGGTTGCTGTAAAGATGGTGTCAGCTCTAGACAGTGTGGACTAGAGGAAGGGTGGATATCCCAGGGACCTTGGGGACCTGGCTGAGATGGAGATGGAACACTGTAGCTAACCAGGCTGGTGGGGGAAGTGAGGGGCTGAGAAGAGCTCTGACGGCATCTCATTTTTCCTCTGCAGCCCAAGGGCAAAGTGGGCACAAGAGGGAAGAAGCAGATATTTGAAGAGAACAGAGAGACCCTAAAGTTTTACCTGCGGATCATACTGGGGGCCAACGTAAGTGCCTGCCTTTCTTCTCTGCCCACTCATAGCTCCACAGTCAGCTCTGGTGAGGAGTTGTGGTGGCGGCTAAGGCTCAAGAAGAGAAGTACATTTAAAAAGAAATGAGAGGGGCTGGGATTGTAGCTCAGCGGCAGAGCGCATAAGCGTGAGGCCCTGGGATTGATCCTCAGCACCACATACAAAGCAATAAAATAAAGACATTGTGTCCATCTACAACTAAAAAAAAAAATTAAAAAAAGAAAAGAAAAGAAATGAGAGCAGAGGAGTGTAGCTCAGTAGTAGAATCCTTGTGTAGCATACACATGGCCCTGGGTTTGATCTCCAGCACCATGGGTGTGGGAACCCGGCAAACAAATTAATAAGAAAGGATTCAGGCACAAGGTGCTGTGGTGACTTGTAAAAGCAGAACACAAATAAGAAATAATGGAATGAGTCCCATCTAGACTTCACTGCCTTCACCACTGTATGTACATAAGGGCTTCTTTCTTGAGCTGAATTGGGTTTCAGAAGTCAGTTTGGGTACTTAGCCTCAGGAAGCAGGCCTTTCTTCTAACCCTACAAGAACAACCTGGCTAGTTTCTGGGTAGAGTTGGGGGATGCCCATGATTTGAAGTAGCTTTTGACCCCAGCCTGATCCTGTTTGCTTTTAGGCCATTTACTGCCTTGTGACCTTGGTTGTCTTCTACTCATCTGCCTCATTTTGGGCCTGGGTAAGTGTCTCCATCCTGGAAAGTGGATGAGTGCATAGGGTCAGTGGTTGGTTTTGATATCCCTATTCTTGCTCTGCAGATGGCCCTTGCCTTTAGTTTGGCAGTATATGGGGCCAGCTACCACTCTATGAGCTCGATGGCTCGGGCAGCCTTCTCTGAGGATGGGGCCTTGATGGATGGTGGCATGGACCTCAACATGGAACAGGGCATGGCAGAGTGAGTGTCCCCCACCGCCAGCCCAGGTGAGCGGCCCCAGGGCTGGGGCACTGGGGCCCAGAGAACCGAAGGCCCAGAGCTACCTGCAACTTGAAGAAAGTGGAAGGGAACCAAACTGGGGCCCATCTACTGTCTTTGGTAACCTCCCCTCTATCCACAGGCACCTTAAGGATGTGATTCTGCTGACAGCCATTGTACAGGTGCTGAGCTGCTTCTCCCTCTACATCTGGTCCTTTTGGCTTCTGGTATGTGGACTTGAGGGTTTTCTAAAAAGGCATCTAACCCTCTCTGTCCTTCATTCTTTGCACCCAACTTCAAGTTATTTTTTCTCTTAGGCTCCAGGCCGGGCCCTTTATCTCTTATGGGTGAATGTGCTGGGCCCCTGGTTCATGGCAGACAGTGGCACCCCAGCACCGGAGCACAACGAGAAACGGCAGCGCCGACAGGAGCGGCGGCAGATGAAGCGGTTATAGCTACTGACAATGTGGGCATAGGCTCCTGGGCACTGGGTGGCTCTATAGGGTTGCATGGCCTCAGTGCCTGGAGCAGTGAGAGCCTAGTCCAGGCCAAAAGCAGCCTGAGGTATAGGATTGTTGAATAAATGTCTTAGAATGTGGCTAATGGGTGTGTGTGTGAGAGAGAGTTAATAAGGAACAAAGGAGGAAGAACTAGTCGTGTGGTATTTCCCTCTTGCTATAGGCTCAGCTTGGGGGGACCTTGAAAGGAAAAAGGCTCTGGATTTAGCTACAAAAAACTTTATTTTGCGCCAAGTAGGGAGCTCTCACTTGAGCCCATGCACATGCACGCATACACACACACACACACACACACACACACACACCTAATACTGCTTAAGGTACTGGTCCCTGGACACTGGGTTCTGGGACCAGAGTTCTGCTTTGGGTCCTCCTTGCTCTACAGTCTCTTACGCTGCAGGCTGGGATCCAGATAGGTTTCCTGAGGCAGGAGCTTCACACCTCCAGGCCAGGAGTCTTGCTCAGACCCAGTGCCTGCACCAGGTCATCTCCAAGCCCACTCTTCAATGTTCGTCTCACTGTAGGGACAGAATAGCATTGGAGGGGGATGCTGGGGTTAGAGCAAGCAGTGGGCTTGTGGTGGGTACTCACAAGATTTACGGTTGCCACGTGAACGCTTCCTTTCTCGAGCCGTAGCTGCTCGGGGACTGCTCTTGGTCACTGATTGCACTAGCAAGTCCATGATCTCATCTGATGTGTCACTGGCTAAACTGGAGCCTGGGGATTCTTCAGGGGGTGCAGTGGAGGGTCCCACTGCTGAAGGCATGATTGGGGAGCTGCTTTGGACCATACCTGTGGGAGACCAGGTAGGGAGGTCAGGCCAAGGTGGCCTTAGAACCCATTCCCCACAGCAGCTATAGGTCTCACCTCTGCTGCGGCGGCCATGTGTGGTGTCCTCTGGCCTGCTGGTCAACAGACTCTTCATACTGGCATGACTGTCAGCATCACCCTGGCCGGGTCCACTCCCCACAGCCACTGGGACAGATGGATTGTTGGGGGTTTCCCCTGCCACGCCTGAGAACTTTTCTGTCTGGAAATGGGAGAAGGGTGAGCTGAAAGTAGGGGAAAGGAACCAGGGGGTGGCAGTCAAGACCTAGAAGGGTAACCACCTCAGTGATCATGCGTCCCCGGGTCTTGTTGCGCTCACGGTACGTGGCTCGCTTCTGCTGCTGCTGCAGTACCCGTTCATGGCAAGTCCTATACTCTAGTGCAAACTCGCGCAGTGTGTGGCAGAACTGCATGATGCGCACTTCACGGGCTGCTTGTGCAGTGTAGCCCAGGTAGAGCAGGAAGGCATGAAACCTAGGCAGGTTGGAGTGGGGGAGGGATAGGCAGTCCTGCTTGCCCTTTGAGGGATGGGGGTGGCAGTCCTTCTTTGGGGCCCATACCCCTACCTGTTGTAAACACGGCGGTGCACTACCCTCAGCATGGCAACACGGCGGGCACAGTGGGCCAGGAAGTGGGTGAGGCGAGCACGCAGTGCTGGGGCCAGTTCATGCTTGGCCAAGCTCCGCAGGTTCTCCTCAGCTGCCCAACTCCGGCGCTCCAGCTGCCCTAGGTTCTCAGTCAGTTGCTCAAAGTCCACCTGGAAAAGCAAGTGGGTACATGTGTTGTCCCCACAAAGGTAAGACAGTGCTTGAGGCTGCCTCGGCCTGACTGGCAATTATGGGCCTAGGGACACAACTAATATTTGGCTTTTGCTCTCCAAAAATTCACAATCTCATGTAAGAGACAAGTCCATTTGATGCAATAGGGAACAGAAGGCTTCTTGGAGGAAGTGGCACCTAAACTGAGACTCAAAGACTGAGTAGGTGTGGCAAAGCCAAGAGAAGGAAATGCTTCTAGCAGAGCACATAGTTCAGACCTGTAGCTGGAGCACAGTCTGGCACAGTAGCCCAAATAGGGAAAAGGGGGAGGAGCCAACCCAAGGAAGCAACACTCCCTTATGCCCTAGCCAGTTTCAGCTGAATCTTTTGCTAGTCCGAACCTTGGCACAGCGGGTCAGGGCAGGGATTTCTGAGTAGAGGTCGGAGGAATCAGGCCGGGTCTGGAGCACCAGGGAACAGAGATGGTACAGCAGCGACTGCCGGCGCACTGTGTCCTTCACCTCAGACACCTTCTCCAGGTAGCTCAGTTCAAAGCCACTGCTCTGAAAAACTCCATTTGAGCCTGGGCCTGGCTGGCTCCAGAGCCCTGACCTCTAATCCTCATGTGCTCTTGATTACCTGGGAGCCATTGAGGAAGTTGCCCATAGCTAGCAGGGTAGCCAGGATGCAGCGGAAGGTGGCATTCTGCACCAGCTGTTCCATTCCCACTTTCAAGTCAAACAGTGGCTCTGCAATTTCCTGGTGTAGGGGGAACCAGGAGCCTTAGACTACATGGTCATCATGCTTACCTGTCCCCACTACCTGTCCCACTTTATGACCCAGATACCCTTTCCATGCTGTCATAGTCCAGCTTGAAGGCCCAGAGTTGTAGGCGGGCAGCCAGGCCCCCAATAGAGGCAAGAGTCATCAGGAAATTCTCGGCTGGGCCCAGGGGTACATCAGGGTTGGCCAGTTGGGCTTCCTCAATCTTCTGCTTCTCCTCCTCCGTGGGCATCATGGTCAGTAGCTTCTGAAGATGTAATCACTACCCCTCAGTATTAGCCTGAGGCCTCATGCATTGGCTCTGGGAGAGCCCCAGGGTCTGGCAAATGCCCTGCAGAAATGTTAAGCCCATCCCCACCACTAGAGGGACTGGAAATGTCCACCTAAGAGGGCCAGACCTCCCACCTCCCTTTCACATCCATTGGGTATCCCCACCTCAATGCCATCCTTGCTGACAGCAAACTCATCAAAATTGAGCAGGGCAGCCTTAATGACATGCACAGGTGGCAAGGTGGTTAGGCCAATGTTGATGGCGTTGCTGCGCTTGGGGTCCAGCACTGTAGTCATTGTCCGGCGGCCCTCACCAGCTTTCTACAAGATTGGGGGAAGAGCATGAAATACTAGGGAAGGGACTAGCTGGGGCAGCAATTGTGAGAAAGCACTCCAAAGTCTTCCTCTAAATGGCTTAATGATCCTACAACTGGGAACCTGAGACACATAAGTCATTGGGATAAGCTGAGATTCTAGTGAGGGTTCTGCCAATGCTTTATTAAGGCAGCCCAAGACAAGTCCTTCTCTCTTTATCCTGGTTTCTCCATGTAGATGAGGGACTAGTTCAGCCCCTTGAACTCTGACTTCTCCCATCTCTGGTGGATTTACCTTGGAGGGTAGTACATCTTTGGCTCGGGATTCAAACAAGTGTTCCAGCCGGGCTGTGTCCACTGTGACAGGCTCCAGAGAGGCCCACAGGGTAGGGCAGGGCCCAAAACGGCTTCCAGAGTTCCCATGGTCCCCAGTCAGCTTTAGCTCCCGCCAGAAGAGTTTCACAGTCTTCTTCTTGGTAGGGAGGGCTGGGCCATCAGGTGCTGAGCGGGGAAGAGGGGCAGCCAGGGGTGGAGGTGGAGGGCAGGAGGATGGAGGTGGGAGAGGAGGTTGTGGGGGGCCTCCAGAGTG